>JBBLXW010000042.1:0-250535 GCA_037893235.1 Trichoderma afroharzianum | reverse complement strand
GATTGGCTAGAATCCCCGAAAAAGTGGGTCTGCAAAAATCGAATCCGATTTTTGGACTTTTGCAAATTGGTCGTTATAGAGCTATTTGGTACTGTAACCTTCTGTAAATTAGGGAGCTTATAGCTGCTAATAACACTATGCCTAATTAAGCAGTTGCTATTTAGAAGGATAGGAAGCTATGCCTAATTAGGCAGTTGCTTATAAGCTATAGGGTAGGTTGTAGGATCAGGTATTAAGTATAGCTATGTTTGAGGTTATAGAAGGTTATAGAAGGCTATAGGGAATAGCCAATTGGAAATAGCTATAGCTAGTGCTATAAGCTAGCTATAGTGCTCTAAAGAGCACTAAAATGACCGCTGTAACTATAGCTATAATATCAATAATAGCTATAGTCTTATAAAATTAGTATTTTACTTAGTTTATTTTAAATTAAGAAATAGAAATATATAATTATAATATAATACCTAAGAGTAGTTAATAGCTTATTAAGTAGATTATATTACTTTATTTATTATATTAGTAATTAAAGAAATAGTTTATTTATTTTATAATATAAATATATAAGTAGCTTTATAAAAGTCTTTTATAATACTATTTAAAGTAATATTATTATAATTTAGGTTATTTATTTAACTTTTTTTATATTACTTAGTAAAGGCTTAAAATAAGCTATAATAAAGGTCTAAAGCTTAGAACTAACTTTAATAAAACTTTTAATTAGTTATTATTAAAAAAATAAAAGTTTATATTATAATAATACTATTTTTTAATAAGTTTATAAATTCTTTATATATATTTTAAATAATATTTTAAAAAAACTATAAAAAGCTAAAGATATAATTTTAAAATATTAATAAATAAATTATTATAAGGTTAAATTTTTTTACTAATATAATAATATATATAAACTACTTTATTATAGCTATAATATAATTTTTAAGTAATATATCTTTAGCTAAGTTAGTAAAGACTTTAAAGTATTTTTTATTTTTATATATAATTATAATAGTACTTAAGAATAATATAATTTTAAAAGTAAAAAATAAATTAAAAACCTTTATATTTATACTTTTATAAACCTAAGTATAAATAACTTTAGCTAAACTTATTATAATAATATTAATAAATATAAAAGTATAAGTTTACTTTTTATTATAAATTAAATATTTTATAATAAATATATTTTTAGTATTTTTTTTTATTTTAGCTTAATTTTAATATAAAGCCTAAGGGATATACTATTTTAGCTAATATATTTAATATATTAATTATAAAAGCTTAGTAACTATTTATTATTAACTTAAAATAAAACACTTACTTATTTATTAATAACTATATTAATATTAAAAATAATTAAAAAAATAATATTTTTTTTTATTATTATTATACTTTACTTTTTTAAAATAATATATTTATTAAGCTTAATATTTATAATATTTTTAGGTTTAATAAATAAAAAGCTAAAGAAAGTTTTAAGTATAATAAATATAAAGCTAGCTATAGTAATAATAGCTTAAATCTTATATTTAATATTTTAATTAATTTATTTACTTAGGGGGTTAATATTTAATATTATAATAAAGTTAGTTTTTATTTTAAAAGGTATATTATAAATAAAGTACTTAAATATATTATTAAAAAATACTATTATATATTTAACTTATATAAGTAAATAATAATAGCTATATAATTAAAAATAATAAAAGTAGTATTATAAATAAAGTTTAATATTAATAAAAATAATAAAATTTAGGAAATAAAGGTAGTAAAAGTATATAAAAGGAAAAATAATTAATATTTTAAAAAAATAAAAAGGTATATATAAGAATTTTCTAAATACTAAAATATATAAGTAAGGTTAATTTAATAAAGTTTTATATACTAAAATAGGTTTTAATAAGGTTAAGTAGTTAAAGTATTAATTAATATATTACTTAATATATATACTTTTATAATAAGCTATATAAAAATAAATAATTAATAATATTAATAGTAATTAATTATAGTTATTAAGTCCTTAAGCCTTTTATAAATAAATAAAGTTAATATATATAAATTTAAATTTTAATAATAGTTATAAAATATTTAATTTTAGTATAAATTATAGCTTTTATATAGTTTTTAAATATTTTAACTATTATATTTTAAATTTATTAATATTATTATAAGTTTACTTTTTAATTATAGCTTTAATAATATATTTATTTAATTTATTTATATATAATAAATTTAATAGTTTAAGTTACTTAGTTTTTTAAATAACTAACTTAAGGTATTTAATATTAAAGTTATTTTTTTACTTAAAGTAGTTTAGTAGTTATAGTTTATAATATAATAAGCTAATTTTCTTTATAATAGTAAAAGGACTAATATATTAGTATAATAGTTTACTTTACTTTTATAAATAATACCTTAGATTACTTACCTTAGCTAATTTAATATATATTAAATTACTTTCTTTAAGTAAAAGTAATATAATATATTTCCTATTATAATATATCTTTATTTAAACTATTATAAATTATATAGTATCTTAAATATTAAAATATATATTATAATAGTATAATATATATTTATTAATAAAACTTTTATTTTTTATTTAAATTAGGAAGTAAAAGGCCTATTATTTATAAAGTAATTTAAAAAGGGAATATATTATTAATAAGTAAATTATAAAGTTTAAATTATATAAGATATAGGGTAAAAGTATTTTTTAATAATTTTAATTATATTTAGCTTTTAGTAAAGTTTATAAAATATAAATAATTATTTATATAATTTTTTTTTAATTATTTATTTATTTATTAATAATAAGCTATATTAGTATATATTTAAACTTTTATAATAGTATATAAGGATTATTATAAATAAAAAATAAGCTTAAGATTAATATTATAAATAAATATATATAATAACCTTTAGTCTAAGTATATATAGGTAATATAAGTATTAGCTTATTATTTAGCTATTTAATTTATATACTTTATAAAGTAATAAATAAATTTTATAAACTTATTTACTATTAGTAATAGTATATTTTTTTTATTTTATAACGTTAGTAATTTAATAATAAAATTAAGGTATAATATAAATAAAAAGGTTTATAAAGTTATTATTAATTAAAGGTTATTATATAGTAGACTTTTTTTTAGCTTAACTTTAATATATTTTAAATATTATAAAATATAGTTAATTAATTATTATTATATATTACTAAAGAAAAATATCTTATATAATATTTTAAATCTTTAATATAATCTAAGGTAAGCTTAAGCTTTATAAACTATTATATATACTTCTTTAACTAGGCTAAATAGTAAATATAACTTATAATATTTATTTACTAAATAATAAAGTAGCTTTATAAGTTTATATATATTAAATTATAATAAATAAAAAGGGTCTTTATATATTATTTACTTTTATATTTATTTATATATTTTATAAAATATTTAGTTAATAGTAATAATATTAATAATCTTTTTATAAAATATTTTATTAAAAAAGTATTTAAGTATTAATATTTTTAGTTTAATAAGAAAAATAACTACTTTAGGTAATATAGTATTTAAAGTATTTAGTAATAAATATATATTTAATATATATATTTCTAAGGTATTAGGTAGTATAAGTTTTTTAATTAAAAGTTAAGCTACTTTATATTTTTATTAAGCTTATTTTTTTATAATTATTATTATTATTTTACTTTTAGTTAGGTTTTTAATAATAGGTAATTTAAATAAAGTATTAGTATTTATATATTTTTTACTAACTTAGTATTAAATAATAATTTATAATTTTTATTTTTTAAAAAATAGTTATTAATTAATAAATTTATATTTACCTTTAGGCTTTTTAAACCTTATACTTTAAAAATAGTTTTTAATAATAATATAATTAATAATTATATTAATTTAAGTATAATTTAATATATATTAGAGTTTTTATAAAGCTTATACTAAAATAGTAGTTTTAAGCTTAGTTAATTTATAATTATATTTAATATTAAATAATATTTTTAAAAAAAATAAAATAAGTTAAAGTATATTATTTAATTATTATTAATATAAAATAATACTAAATCCCCTTTACTTATTATTATTAATATATAGTTTAAATAATAAATTATAGTTTAAAAAAGCTAGTTTTATAGCTTTATATAATTTAGCTTTTAATATTTCCTAAGTAATTTTTACCTTTTTCTAAAACTATTATTTATATTTATTAACTTTATTTACTTTAATATTTTCTTTTTTTTATATATTAATAAAGTCTTTTTTCTTAAGCTTAGTTAGTAATAGAAGTATAGTATAATTAATAAAGGTAATATATTTTAAATATTTAGGTAATACTTATTAAAAACTAATTACCTTAATTTTTTATAATAGGTTTACTAAGTATATATATTATAATATAAAATTATAGTAGTATTTTATAAAACCTAAGTTTAATTTTAGTTTTTAAAGATTTAATAATATTATAAAATTATATATAACTTTTATTTTCTTCCTTAAGGTACTAAGTTTTAATTTTAATATATAATACCTTAAGGCTTATAAACTTAGTTATATAAAATAATACTTATTTAATAATATTATATAGCTTAATTTAATAAAAATAATAAAGTAAAGGTTTAAATATTTAATATATTTTTTAATAATTTAAGAGAAGATAATAATATTATTTATATATATAAAAATAAACTTTTAAAAATAGTTTTATAATAGGATCTTTATATAATATTAAAAAAAGGTAGAGTTTATTATAAAACCTATAATACTTATTATTAATTATTTATAACTATAGTATAAAGTAATAAATATTATTTTTTATTAATTTTTTAATATTAGTAATTATTAAAAAAATCCCTTAGTAATATTTATAATAGTAAATATAATACTTTTTTATAAATAGCTAAGGATATTATTTTATTAAAGTAATAAGTAAATATTTATATATAGCTTTATATTAATATAATAAAAGTCTATAATTAAATATAATTTATTATTTTATTAAATAATATATATAAGTAATAATATTTTATAAAGTTAATTAAATAATATATTTTTAATAATATTAGCTTTTTTAAAAAAATTAAGTATACTATTTATAACTTTTTAATTATATTAAGAAAATTTAAAAAGGTATTATAATAAATTAAAAGTATTTACTTCTTTTTTAAAAAAGATTAGTATTTTAATATTATTATTAAAATATCTTAAGCTATTTTAAAATAGCTTTAAATATAATTATAAAATATATATTATTTAATAATAGAATTTAAGACCTTAATAATTAGAGATATTTACTTTAAATAAGTTAATATTATTATTACCTAAAGGTAATATATAAAAAAGGTAATTATCCTTAAATTTTAAATTCTCTAGTTTTTTTAAAAAAATATTATTATTAAAAAAATCTATAAAAAGTATAGTAGATTATATATTTATTTAAAAAATAAATATATTAAAGGTAGTTTATATAAAGTATAATTTTCTTAAGTATATTTTTTTATATATTTAAATAAGTATTATTCTAAAATTAAAAAAAGGTAAGTAGCTTTTATAGTTTATTATAATAAAGTATAGTAAATAAGTAAATACTTTTTATTATTAATTAATATAAATAGTAGGTTTTAGGTAATATTTATTTATAAATATTAAAAGGCTTTTATATTTTACTAATATATTAAATCCTTCTTTAAGTTATAAAGTAAGGTTTTTTTTAATTTTAATAATAGTAGTTTTTTATACTTAAGTATTAAAGTAAGTAAGTAAAATTATAAAAATAAGTTTTCTATTACTTATATTAAAGTAATTATTATTAAATCTTTTACCTTAGAGAATATATAAGTAATTAAGGTAAAGGAAGGGTATTTTTAATAAAAGGCTATAAGTAAAAAAGTTAACTACTAAGTAAAAAACTTTAAATAATATAGCTATATTATTTACTATTTAAAAGTATAATAATAATTTAATAACTATAGTTAATTTAAAACTACTATAATTAATATTATTAATAAAAATAAAATAATATAATATATATATTTTTTTATAAATAAAATAGTATTATAAATAAGTTTTATTAATAATAAAAATAAATAAAGTAGTATTAATTAAGGTCTTAGTATATATATTAAAGGTAAAATATATAATATATAGCTAAGTATAAGTCTATAGGTTAAATATTATTTAATTTAAAGTTCTTTTAATTTTTAATTAAATATATATATATAAGGGTATTTTTATAATTAAATTTAATAATATATTTAGTATTAAAATAAAATAAGCTTATAATTAATATAATAAAGTTTTTTATAATAAAGTAAGGAAAATTTATAAATAATATAAAACTTTTTAATCTATAATAGTAATTAGTTTAATAATAGAAAATAATAATAATAATATATTAATAAAAATATTAATTAATAGGAAATTATAGCTTATATTTAATAAAATAACCCCTATATATTATTACTTAATTAATTTATTAGTTTATTTAGTAAAATAAAAGTAAAAGAGTATAAAGCTTAAAATTATTATAGTAAATATTATAAATTAATATTTATTAAATTTTTATTATATAGTAGTTTATTTTTAAAGAAAACTATAGTAAAATATATTTTAATTATTAACTAAAGCTAAAAATAATCTTACTTTTTACTTTAATTTTTTAAAGTTTTATCTATATATAAAGAAGTATAGTTAATATCTTTAGTATTAAATAATTATTAATTCTTATATTTAAATTAATTACACTAGTATTTTTTATTTCCTTAATTAAGCTAAAAATCTTAATATTATTTATAAATAAAGTATTTTTTATAATTATATTCTATAGGCTTATAGTAATAATTTTCCTAAAATTAATTATAATAGTTTTTATAACTATAGTAATTAAACTATTATATATTATAGAGATTTTAATTTCTATTTTTTAAATCTTTAAGTTAGTATATAAGGTCCTTAAGCTATTATTTAATAAAGGCTATAGCTTATTATTAAATAATCTAGTTATAATATATAATCTATTTTTAAAAAATAAATTACTACTTAATATAATTTACTATAATATAATCTAGGTTTATATTAATAAGCTTAAATAAAGTAAAATTAATACCTAAGATAAGTATTTTTATTTTAATATTTTTATTTATATTACTAGCTTTATTATATAATATAAGCTTATAATTAATATATTTTTATAATAAAAGCTTATATTTATTAATAAATAAATATTTTAAATTATTTACTTTAATTATAAAAGCTCTTTAATTTTTTTTAAATTACTAGTAAAAAAGGTTTTTTTAAATATTAAGGCTTATAATAAAATAATAATAAATTTTTATATTAAGTAATTAAAACTAATAGTAACTATTTAAGCTTAGTTAAAATAGTAAATTTAAAATAATATTTTTTAATATTTTTTTTTTATAGGTAGTAGTAAACTATTTTAATTAACTAATATATATAAAAATAAAAATCTTAGAAGTATTTAAAGCTAGGATTTTAGTTTTAAAAAACTATTAATAATTAGTTTAAAAAAAGTATATTATAAATAGTATTTTTTATTATAAAAAATAGCTTAAAGTAAAAGGTAATTATTAATATTACTTTATATAATTAAACTTTATTTTTATTTAATATTTTATAAAAAAAATACTTAATTAAAAAGGAATATTAATAGTTTTTTATTTAGTATTATATAATTATAATAAAGGTAGTTATTTTATAAATTAAGCTTTATATTATAGTTATTAATTTAAAATATAAAAAAAGCTACTTAAGCTATACTTAAAGTTAAAAAAGTATTAAAAAAAGAAATTAAGATTATTTACTACCTTTATTTTAATAAACTAAGTAATTATTTTTATAAAATCTTTATTATTTATTAAAAAAAATTTCTTTTTATATATATATTTAAGAATTATAATATTTAAAAGTTATTAATTTAATTTAAGTTAAACTTTTAAAATAATAACTATAATATTTATAATAGCTAAAGCTAGTATTTTTTATAAAAAAGAATAATATTTAATTTAGATTTTATATATAATAAAATAAATTAAGGTTATATTTTATATATATTTTATTTAAGTATATTTATAAAGAATAAAGGAGTCTTAAGGTAAAATAAATAATATAAGTATAAAAATATTTTTATTAAAGCTAGCTAATATATTAGCTAAAGTTATAGTTAAATTTATATTTATATTATTATTTACTTTTTAATAAGTTTTAAAAAGTATAATATTAAAGATTTATATTAACTATAATTAAATATAAGTAAATATAAGCTAAACTAAAGTATATTTATACTTTATATTAGTAGTAATTATAATAAGGTTTATAAAATATATATTTTTTAAAAAATATTTTTTTTTTAATTAAAAAAAAAGTAAAAAAAAAAATATTAATATAAATAATATTTATAAAAGTAAGTAAATTTATATAGTTTATTTAGTTAGTATTATATAAGTAAAAGGTATTTATTTTAATTATAAAAGTATAGTAAGGTTTTTTTTTAAATAAAAGTTATTTATATTTAAAAGGCTAAATATATAATATATTATTATATTTAAAAAATAAACTTTTAGGTTTAAGTTAGTTTTTTTTAATAAGAAGTTTTTTAAAGTTTAATAAAAATAAGTAAAAAATAAATTAGGTAAGTTATATTTTACTTAGGTTAGGAAAAATACTTTTATTAAATATCTTTTAAAATAAAGAAGCTATATAATTAAGTAAATATTAAGAAAGTACTTTAGGAGGTAAAAAAAAAAAAGTATAAATAATAAGTTATTAAAAAAAAAGTATATTATTAATAAATAATATAATAAAATTTATTAATTTAATAAATAAAGTAAGCTTAGCTTTTGCTTATATAGTTTATAATTATAATAATAAAGCTTAATAAGTAATTTTTTTTATAAAAAATAAATTATCCTTACTTATCCTTTAACTATTTAATATAATAAAGTATTTATAAAAGATTTAAGGTTAAGAAAAGTATAATAAACTAATACTATAGTTAATTAAGTACTAAAGTAAATATATATTTAATAACCTTTATTATAAAAATAAATAGCTGTTTTATTTAATGGAAATTATAAGCTAAAAGGTAGGTAATATATATAAATAATATATTTAATTATACGTAAAGTAGATCTTAGTGTTTTTTAAGTTATAGGCTTCTAAAGGTATAATTAAATAAAGCTATATTACTAATTTTTATAATAAATATTAAGTAGTGCTTAGGTAATTACTATTATATAAGGAATTAAATAATAAATTATAAAAAGATAAAGTAAAAAAAGAAAATATAAAAGGACTAAAGGTATTAGGCTTAATAGTAAAAAAATAAGCTTAGTAACTGTAATCTGGATTATGATAAGGATGAAGAGAAAAGACTAGGCAGGGAGGAGCGCGGAGGAGAACTAGCTAGCTTGATGTGGAGTCACGTGACAGCCCTGAAATCTCTTCTCTCACTTGTTAGAAGAATTTCATCGTTTAAAAATACTATAATATTAGGAGAGTAACCATCTCTTACGAAAGTAAGGATGATGGATTTGGTGATGTAATCGAAATACAGCTTGGATTCTGGTAAAGTTCCTGTGCTAAAGGTAGCAATCAAGTAAGATGATTTACATGTATGTAGTCAAGTATCCGAACGTCTTTATTTTCCCTTCCATTCCTTTCCCGTGTGGTCAACAGTGCTCACAACTAATGTTATATAAGTAACTATCCTTAAACTCTAGTCCACACAACCGACGGGTGACTGACCGTGGGATAGGGTGTCTGTAATTTTTTGCTCAGCCTCAACTTTGTTCGGTGGTATGCGGCGTAGTAAATCTTTCGCATAAGCAGCTGCCGTCATTGCCGCGTATCCTTGCCAGTCCTTATTCTTGTGCGAATCGGAATAGTCACAGATGCCTCGAATGACTAAACACGGAAACTGGTTCATGAGTCCAGCTGCTTCCATTTCAAAACACAAAACGCCCTTCTCAGTGGCCAGTTTATCACGCATGATGGCGTCTTTCATCAATTGATTTGCAGAAGCAATAAGGCCATAGTGGATAGCAGGGTTATCGTCCTCCTCCGTCCGCACTGAGCGTGACATTAATTTCTTTGCGTCGTCGCCGCATGTAGTCTGACAGCCAGCGCCATCATTTTCAATGTGAACCACGCCACTTTTATAGAGCTTATCGCTGTTCGGATCCGGTCTAGTGTACTTCTTCCGGAGTCGTGGCTTTGAATTGAGAATCTCAAAAATCGTGGCCTCGATATTATGTCCTTCACCTTCGTGCTTAGCTCTGAGCCCTGCCATTGCTGTTCTCAGGACTGTCGGCGGCTGATTTAAGAATCCAGTCGTCTGGAAACTCTGATTTTGAATTGTTTTACCAAAATCATATTGGAAAACGCCGCCCATGCCATCACGAGGAGCGCTCACAACAATATCGCCGAGACGAATATCATGGCTTGGGCTGGGCGCGCCGCCGCCAATGCCGACCATTAAACCAATCCTAACATTTGGAAAGCTATGGAGCATGTCTCTCGCCACGCTTGCCGCAGAAGCTATCCCGTATTCTCCGTCGGGAAGGACGGCTATGACGACGTTGTGTTGTGCGATTCTCCCCAGTGTATAATCGTTGTTATCGTGTCTAGAGACGCTACTCGGGGGATCGTGTTTCTCATCCAGGAAAGCCTGCGCAGCAACATATTCTGTACTTATGGCGCAGATCCAACCAACGGCGTATACTTCAGGGTTTGACATAATGTCTTTTTATGTAATGGACTGAGAGAAAGGATGGAAGAATGAGACCTTCGCAAGGTACAGGTAGTCAGCACTTCTGAGAATCTTTGTGCAAGTGTTCTATGGACAGAGTCCTTTTTTTCTGAAGAAAGCCCAAAATGACAACATGAAGCGGGCAAAATGTTGGGCAGCAACAGATCCCCGCCGCATAGCAGCCAATCAGTGTAGAATATTATATTATGTTCTATAATCGTGACGAGGCTGAGCGTTCACACGTATGAAGCGACATGTACCCCAAATTACAAACCAATCAGAAAAACAAAGCTTATTACAGGCCAGTGTTTAAGTGAGCTGTACTTCCTGTCCGAACCAGGCATTGTCAAGCAACTTCATGCTTGGGCAGAAATATGCCCCAAAATAATCTTAGAATAATTTCAGGATGATGGTGATAATAAGATGGTATTTAAAATGAAGTCCTGGAGAGACAGTTGCCAAAACATAATGGAGCTCTGCGGAGGCATAATAGGTGCAGAGTGCATGTCAGCTTTCTGTCTGTTGGTATTTCGGGCTTTTTATTTCAGATAGTGAGTGGGGGAATGGTATGGTTCATCACATGCAGATAACTTGAGGATTCGAGTCATGCTCTGTAAGAGAAGTGTGTTGTCTGACTCCAACGGCCGAACGAGTTAATTAACACGCATGGGTCTTTAGGCGAGTTGGGGCCAGATACAACTTTGAACAGCGAGACACTGTTTGCATAAGTAGCCCTGGCGTGAGACTTCGGCCACTATTGATGCAGTAGTATTTGCATAGGATTGTTGCAACCCCTGTGGGGGATGCGGAAGCCGCTCCGTACAGCCATGCAGCTTTCAAGTTGACATAAAGATTATTAACACGGCAGCTCCTCAGCTTCTGAGAGGGGGTAAGCACCAACGGTCGGAACGTTTAAACGACGCTAACGACAAGATGACGATAGCTGAACGGCCCGCTCCTGACTCGCTATTGTCCTCGGGTTGAAACACTGAACAGGCCTTGTCTGTGAACAATATGTCAACATATGTCTTAAGTTTCTAGAACTCCATAACCTTCTGCCCGCTGAGTACAAACAACTTGAGAATATAATTATAATTCTGATCACAGTATTCAAGAACCTGCGCTGTCTCATTAAGCAAAAACGCAAGTAAAACTGCTCTTACGGTTCATTGAGTGAGACAACGAGTAGACGCTAGGCATAAAGAATAAATGCCCCCCTAAACAATGGTGTAAGCAGGAATGCGGAGTACTAATCGATGTGACGTTGACCTTGCTGCTCGGCGATATTCCCTCAAGCATCACGAGAAATCACTTGTGGCAGCGGCCAAGAAAGCATGTGAACAAGCTAACTTATGGAGGAAGGGAATCAACTAGATTAGACTATAATGAGATTGTTCATACAGAGATGCAATGAGTTAGAATGTGGGGTAAGCTTCATGTACTTCGTACTCTTACATAGTATCCAATAGTCAGGGGTATCTCATGAGACCGGCGGCTGGGGCCTACTACCTACTGCATACAAAAGTGGCTCCTGGGCGAAATGATACGATGCTGCGCAGTAAATTTGTTGAAATCGAGAAAATATGCCATTGTGAGTGAGCTTTCTCCTCCTATATTTGTGCATGGCTTGAGTTTCGGCTCTTCCTGCTGTTCTCAACGAATACCGAGAGGCTTGGTCAACAAACACATGGACTACCGAATTGAACAAGTATAATTCCCTCTTCTGTTCTTTCGTGCGTTTAGTAGTAGAATATAATTTTTTTTCGTTTACTCCATACTTTGTTGTATCCCCTCATTTGCAGCTAGGATCTAAGCCACTTTTGCCAGCTGAATGCTACGCGTAAACTTCCCGGTGCTTCTTTGATGGAGACACGAAAACTGGCCCTGTAGATTCTTCTAAACTTTTTTTCATTTTGGTTGGATAAACCTCCACTATAGATGTCATACATATGCAGAATAATGCGAATTCTCACTTCCTAGGCTCAAGGTTGGGATATAAATTCGTAGCGCTGACATTATCGATATATATAGATATAAATATACAATTATGAATTACCCCCGCAAGCATAACATATAGAAAAATTTATAATACATTTTCACAACGCCTGTTTTATACTCCAAGTATACTCAAAGTTCATGTATATACATACGCCGATAAATTGGCATTCAGGCATTCAGTTTGAGCTACGGACAAAGTCACTACGAATCCCACCATCACGTATTCTACACAAGTGCTTAAAACTTGATTTGAGTAAATTATGACACCATAACGTAGGAGTCTCATATCTACTCGTTTTCTTCCACCACTCGTAGAGAAGCCACCCATCCAGCTGTGATGTGATGATTGGCATCTACAGGGGTTTGATGCAATTTGCTACATTTGGAACAACCCTTACCCCTTTACTCGCATCAACAACGTCGCATCCTAGCGACCATAGACTGTCTAGGCTCCTTATCTATGTGATAAGTGACAAGTCTTCAAGTTTGCAAGCGGGGCTGCTCTTGTATTATACCTATATATTGAGCAGTTTGCAAGCTGATGGGGGAGTAATAACATAAACTCACTCCAAGCTAATTTTCAAGTTTCTTCGGGTTTTAGCTGGTTCTCACCGCTTGGCTTCTCATGTTATCCCTTCTTGTATTCAACAAGGGGGCTATTACCCAAGCCTCCATTCTTGGAGTTCTACTATGTCTCGCTACAGCTCTGTTTAGCCGTTCCCTTCGAAAAGGAAGTCCGGCTAAAAAATATCCAGCGGGACCCAAAGGATGGCCCGTGATCGGAAACTTGTTCCTCTTCCCAGATATCTCCTCGGGCAATGATAAAACGCTCAGCTCCATGGCAAAAGAATTTACTGGCCTTTGCATGCTTTGGCTTTTTTCACAGCCGGTGTTGATTGTGACTAAGCTGAGGGATGCCAAAGAATTAATGGATAAGGTATATTTCTCCTTCTAGATTATGAACCAAAAACGCCTAAATATTAACTATTCCAAGCGAGGGGCCATTTTCTCCGATAGGCCACCATTGAATATCGTCTTGAGAAAGATCTGGCCAAACCTGTTGCCAATCAAACCCGCTGGTGAAGGATTTCGACTTTTGAGGCGGGTTTATATTGACCTACTTGGTCCCAAGACATCACTAGCGGTAAGAAAGTATCAGGAGTATGAGTCAAGGATGATGCTCCGCGATCTATATAAGTCCCCTGAAGCGTTCAGAGCCCACACGGAGCGATTTTCGACCAGTGTGATTTTCAGTGCGGTGTATGGAGTAAGAATCAGCCGCCTCGACTATCCCATCATGCATGAGCTCTTCGACATAATGAGAATTGCGTCAAACTGTAAGTTGAACCAAGTATGTTTTATTTCAAATTATAAATGGAAATGCTGATTCGACTTAGTCTTTCTGCCGGGTAGAGTGTTGGTAGACTATATTCCAATTCTCGAGAGGCTACCCGAGTTTCTCCAGCCCTGGCTTTGGTCTGCGAAAGCGATACGCCGTCGCGAAGATGCATGTCACACCGGGTTTTTAGCTGTTCTCAAAAAGCAGATAGAGGCTGGAACAGAGTCTTATTGCTTTGGCATTGATGTTTTGAACATGCAAAAGAAAATGGGGCTTGACGATAGGCTTACGCTAGATATTCTCAAGGGAATAATTGATGTTGGCTCCGAAACCACCAGTAGCATGATGCAATCTATCATCAAAGTACTGGCAATGAATCCCGAGGCTCAGAAAAAGGCTCAAGAAGGTTAGTTCACATCCATACTTATGCGAGTAGAAAGTCACTGATACTATTTCAACGCCATTGGTACAGAGCTGGATCGGGTGGTAGGCCCTTCACGTTTGCCAATCTGGGAGGATAGTCCCAACCTTCCCTACATTCGGGCTCTTATAAAAGAGCTCCATAGGTTTGCTCCTCTTTTATATATTGGGGTACCACATGCTTCGACAGAGGAAATCACCTACAAGGGATTCACGGTACCAAAAACAACCTTTCTGTTGCCGAACGCGTGGGCTCTTTCAAGAGATCCTGAACGGTATCAAGATCCTGATACGTTTGCACCGGAGCGGTTCCTTGGCGATGACATCGACTCTTACACCAGTGCTAAGCTGGGCGATTACCTTAAACGAGACCATATCAACTATGGCTGGGGTCGTCGACTTTGCCAAGGTATTCATCTTGCTGAAAACTCGTTGTATATGCAGGTTTCTCGCGTTCTGTGGGCGTTTGACATTGCGACCATACCTGGAGAGCCACCTCTCAATATACATGATAAAGCCAGTAGGTATTTGTTCCGTATACTTGTATTTGCTAAACTAATACTCCGGTGCTATATAGACGGGCTCATCAAGAAGCCCAAGGCTTTCCGAGTATCCATTACGCCTCGATCTGACGAAGCAGTTCAAGTGCTGCTACAGAGCGCGGAAGAGGCAGTGACAGATCTCCCAGATGCAGATAGCGTGGAGATTTCTTTTTAACTGCAAAAGACCTTGCACTGAGGGAAGAACGTATGTTTCATTGGTGATGCTGACATTCGATACATGTACATGTAGTTACCTGTATTCGGAGGCCTTTCAGTCTGGATCGCGTTTGCATGTCCCAAAATGACGCTGCATATTACATGTATTGATCACATGTATTATTGAGACGAAAAGATGAGCGGGGTAGAGCCCACCCATGAAATGAGTGAAATATACATCCAACAACTTGATGACCCGTCAGCAAGAGCTGCAATGACTATTCTTGTATCTATTGCAGGGCTGTAGAGACTCATTTAATCATTCCTTGGTGTTTCAGATATTTCGACTATCATGCCTGTCGCTGGCGAGCCACTGCTCGATGATGCCTCAAATGATCCCACTCATAAAACTCGATGGAGTTATACAAGTTCTACTGACCTACCGCTACTCGATGAAGATCCCACGCAGAAATTCTGTCCTCGTCATGCCACAACTATTGCTCGCTTGGAAATTAGTTCGTTTGGCCCTTACTCAGTTGGTGTGGACTCAGCAACTCCCCATCGCGATTGGCATTTCGGGAATCTGGATTACATCCTGTCCCATCGGAGCTGGTGTCAAATGTGTGGCCTTATTGCAAATGTTATTAATGAGGATCCTGCCAACTCCCTGTTAGAACGCAACAATGCAGAGATCATTGCCTGCTGGATATGGGACGGAGTGCTCAATAGGAGCGACGGCGAAATGGGAACCCTCCGACTGAGAATTGCCCCGGAGATGGTTGGCTGGGAAGACTTGTTTGAGCCATTTGATCTAGTTCCACTAGCAGGCATAGGCACAAACGACAATTTATTTCAAGGGAGAAAATTTGAGGAAGATCAGTTCGATCTGGGGCTGGTCGAACTTTGGACGAAGAGCTGTGCTGAATGGCATGGCAGCGAGTGTCTAGATACGACGCCGTGGCAGACGTCTCACTATGGCGTGCCTTTTATTCGGATGATTTCCCTTACCGACTACAACTTGATTGAGACATCTTGTCCTCCACCATATGCAGCGTTAAGTTACGTATGGGGGACTTCTCCCGTATTCAAGACGTTGCAGAGCAATGTCAAAGACTTGATGGAGCCACAAGGCCTACCAGTGCCGTCTCTTCCAAAATCGATTCGTGATGCCATGGTTCTAGCACGCGACCTTGGGTTTCAATACATATGGATTGATTCCATATGTATCATACAAGATTCTGGGGACGACAAAGTACAGCAGCTTCGCATGATGGACAGCATTTACAGTCGTGCAAGTCTCACTATTGTCGCCGCAGCTGGCGCTCATGCTAACGCTGGAATTCCTGGTTTACAACCCGCAAGCAGATCGCGGAAACAGCATACAGTTCAGATCTCTACAGATCTGACTCTTGTGGCCCTCAATCCAGACACCCATCGCAAAGCAACAGCTACAACGTGGAATACCAGAGGCTGGACTTATCAGGAACAACTTCTCTCAAAACGCTGTGTTTTCTCTTTTCCTGATGGATCTGTGAGCTTTCAGTGCTCAAAGGCTGTTTGGGGTGAAGATTATTACGCCGAGACACCAGATCTGAAGCGTTGCGCGCCGATGATGGATATTTCCTTGAATCGGAGCTGGATGGCCCCAGGATATGCTAGCGAGAGAGGCTCCCCAACTGTGCATATAACGAACACGCCGTATCTACAGGAATACTGCAGACTTGTCGAAGAATACACTGGCCGTGATCTGTCATACCCGAGCGACCGATTACCCGGCATCAATGGTGTTCTAGACGTTTTTCGAAGAGAATTTAGCCTTCAGTTCCTTCATGGGCTGCCGCAAGTTCTCATTCATATGGCTCTTCTCTGGCAGCCACGCAACAAGATGAAGCGCGTACCAAAAGACCCAAAGACTGGTTTACCATTCTTTCCGAGCTGGTCATGGACTGGCTGGACTGGGCCAGTTGGATATGAGAACTGGGATGCATTCAATGGTATGCTTGAGCTGGAGGATCGTGCCAAGCGTGTCATTCCTTTCGGAAAATTGGCCAAGATGGGGTCAAAAGACCTCGAATATTTTCCCTTGCCAAAAGAGCTTCAATCATCTCTCCATTGGTCAAAGATTTCTACACCGAGACACGGAACTTGCTATGTTTTGGATGACAATGCCAACAGATATCATTCGATCCCTTACGCATCACCATCTATAATGCTTGGAGAAGTCAAGACATTCGGGCAGCCACTCTGGCTCAGTCTGCGCACACGTGTCACGTGTTTCCGTTTAACAAATCTTATCTTAAGTTCTGATTTTAATAAAGAAGACTTTCCGATTGAGAAACGTGGCCGCTTTGGACTTTCCCTACCATCACCATCTACCGGCGACCGGCCCTGGTTGGGAACAATTCTCTTACCCGTGCAATATCATGCCAAGATGACCCAAGACCATGAGTTTATCATTCTATCAGAAAGTTATGGATTCGATCGTCAAGAGATGGCACCAGCGGCGGCCATGAAAATGAAACCCTTTGAGGTTTACGATGTGATGATGATACGGAGAGTTGTTGGTGAGGAGTTGGCGCAGTATAAATCCCAGCTTACAGCCGAAACGGCGCACATGGATAAGTGGTTCTATGGGAAAAGTGTTGTGGAGAGGATTGGAATTGGACGTATGATGAAAAATGCTTGGGATATTGACGAGCACTGGGAAGACTTTGTTCTTATCTGATGCTATATTTGTGTTTTTGTGTTTTGATGTTACCTTCAATCCTTTTATTAACATAGCAATATTGCGCAAGTTACCAATCACAGAGAACTGACTTATTTGAGCGCGAAACTAGAATTAACATAGCAAGATTCAGTACGGAGTACAGCTAGTTCTTGTCCTGGCCTATTCCGCTAATCGGTCCGCCACATCTTCAAATGCTGCCTCAATCGCCATGACTGTAAGATCAACAATCAGGTCTATATCAACCATCGTGACATTATACGGCGGCGCAATCAAAATGTGATCGCCAACCTTGCCATCGACTGTTCCGTTTCCTGGGTACAACAATATGCCGCTGTTGCCACTTAAGCCCAGACCCTTCTGATGAACTAGCATGCCAATGTCGAGCTCGCGATCGAAAGGAGTTTTGGAGCTTTTATCTTTGACGAACTCGATCTATATGAATTGTCAGTTCAAAAAACCCCATACAATGAATATAGATACATGTACGTTAGGAAATGCGTGTCACTTACACCCCAAAAGAGTCCACGGCCGCGAATATCACCAACATAACGGTGATGGCCAAGCTTCTCCTCAAGTAGGCTCCCCAAATACTTGCCCACGAAGGATGCATTATGCACAAGATCTTCTTCTTGTATAATGCGCTGCACTTCTGCTGCTGCTGCGCATGAAATAGGATGCGCCTGGTAGGTTTGTCCATGAGAAAATCGTCTGTGATTAAATGTCAGCGGTCATATCGTCAAAGTATGCGTAACTTCACTCATTGGCTCACCCGGAACCATTTTCCAAAGTCTTGATAACACGATGACCAACAAGTAATCCTGCGATAGGTGCATATCCGCCTCCAAGGCCCTTGCCTATGGTTTGAATATCGGGAACTACTCCCTCGTACTCCCAGGCATGCATTGTGCCTGTTCGACCGATCCCACACATAACCTCATCAAGCACCAAAAGTGCCCCATACTTGTCGCATACCGATTTCATGGCTTTAAAATATCCTTCGACTGCTGGGACACATCCAAGCGCCTTAACCCGAGTCAGTATCATATAGATCAACGGAATAAATGAAAAGTACGAACCGCGCCAACAACCGGCTCTGCGATAAAGGCACAAACATTCTGAGGCCCAACGCGCTGAAATTCGTCATCCAATTCTTTTGCGAGCCTTGCCACATATTCCGTTATACTTTCGCTGTCCAACTTGTTTCTATAGGCGTTGCATGGGGAAACATGTGAGATATTCTGCATCAAGATGGGTTCGTATACCGCCCTCCGACCGACGTGGCAGCCCACGGATAAAGCACCCAGAGTTGTCCCGTGATAAGACTCTCTACGAGCTATAAAACGGGTTCTGTTCGGCTCTGGCGTTGGTAACTCTAAGAAATATTGCCGACATAGTTTCATGGTTGCTTCCATCGCTTCTGAGCCTGTTAGCTACATGTTAGCTTCTTTGTCTGAGTATCCATCTAGGTAGAAACAAATCGCGAACCAGAACAAACAATGAAAGCCTTTGCCATCTGGCCATTAGTGCTTTTAATCAACTGTTGACAAAGATCTTCAGCGCTTGGGCACGAATAGAACATGGAATGGCAGTAGTCAAGCGTCTTGGCTTGGGCTGTAATGGCATCTATGACACGCTGATCACCATGGCCAATACATGACACAGCTGCTCCTCCAGTGGCATCAAGGATTTTGCGCCCGTCATCGAATTGGATATAAAAACCTGAAGAAGATACGATTCGAAAAGGGTCCTGCTTCAAATCTCGATGCAGTACTGCACTAGGGCCTGTATCAACGGCTCCTGAACTTGTAAAAGTTGACATGATGCTATCCGGGGCAAGTTGTATTGCTTTGGGTATTTAGTAGGAATTACGTTCTGATGCTTGGATTGATCAAGGTGATTAAATAAAGACAAACGGTTGAGCTCAGTTGAACGACATCTGCAACCAGGCACAGGATACAGTCATAAATGGATCTCGCTGTAAAAGCAACATCTTCTGATTCCCTATTTACGTAACAACATTCGATCCTCGATATCTTGGAGAGATAACCCGTTCGCTTGCATGCAACAGTTGATCTAGAATTTCCTATTTTGCCGTTCAGCCCTTTCGTCAACGCTTGGCTTCTCCTCTCCACAGTGTGTCACTTGAACCGTTATCAGTGTGATGCATTAAGAAAACGGCCACTAGCCAGAAAAAGCAAACCGAGATAGTGATAATTGGTTACAGCACTAGTCAATTCTGGCTCCCATTGGCAAGTTGCTGAATGCCGACTCGGCATTCGGCTCAATCCTTACCCTCTGCTTATTACTTCTGGCTGCATCGAGCAGTAGATATTTGGCTTATAGCCCTTTGCAGGACTCATTGAATTGACCTGTTTTACTCTTGGAATCAAATCTGTGGCAATGTGATGGAGTATGGACAGCTGTCACATGCCAATTGCTGTTTGCTTAATTGCCTATCTCATGCAGACCCATCTGATGTACTGAAAGACGAGGTATGCACTTTGGTCTGGATGAGACGCGCCTAAGCATTATCTCCTATAATTCCTTTTGCTCAAGTCAACTAATTTTAGAAGCATTATCTACACAATTTGAGGGAATTCCTAAGACGATGTAGCCAGGAGCAGCTCATGCTCCTCCACGGCGATGACTCCAGCAAGGCCTCGTCGACAAATAAGGGGAAGAGAAATGCTGTCAGCACTGGTGCCAACCATGGAGTTACTGGGACATTGAAGCAGACTGCCTCACCTCATGTGGCATTACGGATATACTCAGCGCCCGTGGCTCATAAAGCATGTGGTTTAAATCGAACTTTTTCCACTACAAGCAGTTCAACTTCTTTGCTGCGACATCAACCTCCACTCGAAGCCCACAGCAGCAGCCATGAGGATAATGATGATATTTATGGGGGGCTCAGCACTCCGTCTCATGCCGCTGGCAGCCCTACAAGAGAGTCTCAATCGATTGATGCGGACCATTTTGTGATTCGTGCGTACAAGGCCATCGTAAATGTCATGAACCTTCGTTGGAGTTTGACAGGCCTTCAAAACCAAACATCATTACTTGCGATAGCGGAAAGAGGTCATTTAGACAACCCAGGAGCAAGATTATTTGCCTTACGTTCGAAACTTCGTAACGAGCAACATATGGCTATAGCTATAGATAGAGTCGCTGCTGTTCTGTTAGTTGATATGCGGGATGATCTTGGAGGATCCTATGACGGCGTACGAGAAAAAGGTTTTCGGACAGCAATCGTGGGAAACAAAATGCTTGCTGAACAGTGGGAAAAGTCTCACAAAGAGGTGGTAGAGGAGATTCGGGCAGCGATTACTTACAACTTTGCTGAGCAAATCATTTCGCCGGGGATTAATCTCCTCTTAGGCTCGCGATCACAAGATGTGTAAGTACATGTACAAGTTTCTAACTTCTTCCCAATCATAGCCCCTTAGTGATATCAACTAACTACATTCCAAACTGATACAGATGGGAGAAGCGCTTCTCTCGGAAAAAGGTTGAAGTTTTGCATAGACTCTTGAAGCAAACCGATGCAGGCCGAATCGTGTTGAGCCGCGCAAAAGACTTAGATGACGCTGTAATCACTATCAAGTGTATTCTCAGCATTCACATCGGATACAAATGGCGCTGCGCAAAATATGCATTGCTAAATACTCAGGAAAGTATCGAGACGCTATTCAAAAAGTTACAGGGTCAACTATCAACGCGAACGACAGATATGCGACAGTTGGAGAGCACCTTGTATTCTACACTGGACAATTCGACGCCCAAATGCGGACAGGTTACAGAAGAGAGTATAAACTCCTTCGTTCATACTTCTATTGCGACACCGAATAGCAGTGTATTTACGGAGAAGAGAAAGGGATCAGTGGTGTCAGACCACGACCATCCTTCCAAGAAACATCGATGTTCTCTCGGTAAGTTATGCACGTATACAATATTCACCTATCACTTTTTTGATTGTAATAGAGCTAATGAAGGCAATAAACAAGGCTTAGATGCGTCTGAACTACAGGTCGGTACAGGGTCAACGCCTAATACATCGCATATAATCGATGGACTGCTATTGGTAGTTAGACCTATAACAGACCTAGAACAATATGACAGGAGAGCGTCATCTAGAGATAGAGTTGATGAGTCGCTCAATTTTCTCTCCCAAAATTCTCCAGAAGACCACCAAATGCTTGACCCAGCAGAACAGGACATTATCCAATCTGGTTTGGAGAATACAGAGGAGATGGACAGAGGAGAAGATCGATTGGAGCTTCAGACACAGCTTGCTGCTGAAAATCAGGATCCTGAGAACTCTTTGAGCTACGAATATGGCCAACAATGGGGAATCACAGAGGACGTTAGCACTTTGGACGATATTCTCAGTCTTAGTTGGTGACTGGACAAACATGTCGCTAATGTTACGTCGTGCGCGACAATTCAACTGCATCAAAAGGGATCCAATAGTCACTGCGACTCCAGTGCCAATTCAGTTATGCTATAAATAATTATCAACAATTTTCTTCAATTTCTGAAGATCTAAAGCTTTGACGAATCTCCCTGCCGGACCTCTCATGTCTTGTGCACAGCAAAGCGCATTATAAATGGCCTCTTCTGTTACATCTGCAGCAGCTTCAAAAAGCGCATTACTTGTAACATCCTGGACAACTTGAACACTTTGGCCAACCGTTGGTTTCCAGCTAAACGCAGGGTCTCTCGGGACGTGATGGGAAGTCGAAAACGCGAGAAAGATATCCCCCGAGCTGTTGCTTCCCCAGCCGCCGACACGACTGAATCCAACGGAAGCACGTTTGGCAACCCGCTGTAGCTGGAGAGGATGAAGCGGAGCGTCTGTGGCGAGTACAACGATAATGCTGCCGTCTTTGACTCCTTCGTCTTCACGCCGGGTGGAGGCATCTGCTATGACCTCCTCTTTCATCAGCTGTCCAACTGGAACCCCCCCGACTCTCAGATCGCGACTCGTGCCAAAGTTGGTTTGCACTAGGGCAGCAATTGTATATTTGACAGGCTTGCTTCCCTCGCCACTTTCTGATATCAATCCGTCAATTACTCGACTGGACGACCCGGTTCCGCCTTTGAACCCTTGACAGATTGTTCCTGTGCCGCCTCCCGTATTTCCTTCTGGGACTTGCATTGCAGAAGCAGATTCAATGCCTTGTACAACATGCTCAGGTGTCACTGCCATAGCGCCGATATCAGAGAGATACCCATCGAACGTTTCTGACACAACAGGCAAGATGAATCCATTACAAAGACCCTTTTCGGGTCCTTGTTTGACGGCGAGCTGGGATCTGCAGTATTGATAGATGCCGGAGTAAGCCGCGCCAACTGAGTAGCTGTTTGTGAGAACAATTGGAGAATTCAATAGGCCCGTCTCGTCTATCCAGTGACTCCCAGTCATCTCCCCGCATCCATTGAAGCGAAACACACTCGCATAGCAGCCTTGATCGACAAAATCTTTCCTCGGCAAAATGCACGTAACCCCTGTGTTAACCTCGTAGTGATGGGCGGTTTTTGGCAGAACGACAGACTGGGTGTGTACTAGCACGCCGGGGACATCGGTTAATGAGTTTAATGGGCCTGGGGAATGGCGGCCGAGTCTCAGATTAGGTAGAAGATCTCGAATACGCATGCGGCCGGGGGGAGGTCGCACACGTTGAGTAGAATCAACAGTAGAGCTCATATTTCGTATACGGTGACAAGAAGAAGAATGAAAAGAGGATGTGGAAGGAGGAAGTAGAGAGAAAATAAACAAAAATGTCTACAATGAGCGGTTATATGTACCTGTATATTAGCGACCGTGATGATGATTGAATAGATTCTGTGGCGTTTAGGAGCAACTTTGAATAATTGCGTGCATCTTGTGAGATGGAGTTTTTACACACATTTAGCTAGTGCGGGTCTGACGTACCAACTCATTCAATTCCGGACAAGAGCCAATAACACGCTCCCTCCAACGATTTTGTTTCAACATCTTTCATAAAACAAAAGTCCAGAATTCTCCCGTGTTTCCATCAGACAGAATTTTCCCCTCTTGGTAAAAGCGAGACACCCAGACACCTCGCTACCACCTGAGCCCTTCTATACATACCTAGGTAGGTATATTGCTACCCCTCCTCTTTCAGCACTTATAAAGGAGCATCGATCTTACACTTACACATACATATTCTGACATACTGGTCTTGAGACTTGCCCCTTACAATAAACGTTCAGTTCAGTACAATTAACCTCATCTTCTATGATATTCGCCATGACACAGAAATTCTCACCATTGGTATCGCCGCCGCTCCCAGCTACAGCTCGACCACGGATTCGTGATTTGGGCTACAGCCCCGGGAAGTTTGTGCCGGGGCCCAAGAACTCAATTCTTGACGTGCCAGGTAACTTGATCTATTCCATTCTGTGCGATGTTTGATTTGCTAAAATGCTCGTTCGTCCATCTTAGGTGTACAAGTCGGCCAAGTCACCGTCAACGAAGGTACCGATATCCATACTGGATTGACGGTCGTTTTGCCTCGTGGAATAAAGGAAACCCGCCTTACACCATGTTATGCGGCAACTCACGACCTCAATGGGATGGGTGAATTGACTGGAACTCATGCCCTTGCTGAATATGGATACATCAACACAGTAAGATGCCTCTGTAACTTTTATCATGACATTGCCTACTAACCTGGAAAATACCATTCTAGCCAATCGCAATCACCAACACTGTCAGCGTGGGCAAGGTTTACGACGGCCTTTTCCTATGGCAGATTGAGCAGGCTCGTAAAGACGGGGAAGATGACATCGAAAGCCTACGACGTTTTTGCATACCTGTTGTAGGAGAGACATACGATGGGCTCCTAAACGATATCAGTGCCTCTGTTTTGGATAAAGACTCTGTTTACGCTGCTATTGAGGTTGCCCAATCTCAAACAGAGGTCCAAGAAGGCAACTATGGCGGTGGCACAGCTATGCGATGCCACGGGTACAAGGGCGGAACTGGCACCAGCTCGAGAATTGTTCCTGGTGCTGATCGCGACTACACCGTTGGTGTCTTAGTTCAGGCTAACCACGGCCAGAAACCTGACTTGAGGATTGGAAATGTGCCAATCGGCGAGTTACTGATAGCTGAGGAAGCCAAAGCCAAAGCCAAAGAAAAGGCAGCGGAGGCGTCTGGCCAGTTACCCACTGGAGGCAAGGCAGCTGAAGGAAGTAAGTTGTCTCTTTTGTAATAGCTGAAACAGTATTAATAATTGCTGTTTTAGGTATCATAGTTTTAATCATGTACGTAACTACTCTGCCAAATTGAGCAAATGCATGCATTGAACCGCTGACCTTAATATAGAACTGACGCTCCCTTACTACCACATCAACTGCGCCGTCTCGCTCAACATGCCGGAATGGGCATCACCCAGGTCAGATAGCGATGTTCAAATTTACACGTTCATAGCATTACTAATGTGACATTGGCTACTGTAGGTAGGGGGTCATTCTGCGGGAAGAAACTTCTCTGGGGAGATCTTCCTGGCGCTATCAACAGGAACCTCGCCAAATCAGCTTGCTACCGCATCAGACGGTATGGGCTATCTGCCTCCGTTGGAGAGTCAGCCTGTCGAAACTCTTAAGAACGAAACGATTGATACTCTTTTCTACGTTGTATCGGAGACAACCGAAGAAGCCATTTTGAATGCCATGTGCAAAGCCGAGACTATGGTTGGTTTCAAGGGTAGGATGACAAAGGCTCTGCCAGTTGACAGAGTGAAAGAGCTCTTGAAGCAGTATGGCGTTGGTCTGAGTGAATAGGTTTGCTTCTATGATCCTCTTGCAATGAGAATATCGACTTGCACCCACTCATCAAATGCGTCATAAGCCAATATAAAATTTATTTTAAAATTACTTCTTCTTATCATAAGTGCTGTCTAGTCCACTACTCCTTGAGGCAAAATCGCGACATAGTCTATCGCGGCCTGCTCCTGTGCATCTCCGGTTCCCTTGATAGTCAGTTTGTCTCCCCTCGAGATCTTGACATTCTCAAAGGTAATACGAATTGCTGAGTGGCAGTCAAGGAACGTGCTGAAATCATGGCCAAGGTAGTTCTCTGAGTCGCCCTTCCAGGTTCCAAGAGATTTGCCGTTGAGTAGCACGTTGTAACTAGCACTTCCTCCCATCACGTCGTAATAATTGATAGCCACCGTGTATTTGCCGCTCGGGACGTTCAATCTCGTAGTGGCCGTGCCAGTTCCATTTGTAGCAATCGCTTTGTATTTGGATGCGCACTCAGTAGGAGAAACATCGACCTTCGTAAATCCCGAAAGTTGCATATCCTCGGCTTCAATGCGGTGTGGGTGGTTTCGAACGCGGTTGAGTTTGTCCGGAATGCTCGATAGGTTACGATAGAACTCACTGATTCCGTCACGCCAGACGAGTGAGTGACCTGCTTGATACTGCAGCCTGTATAAGACGTCGGCGTATCGCTCAGAGTCTACTTGGCCCTTGAGTGATTTCCATGTTGTCGGGAATTTCTGTACCGTCGCAGCGCCAGTATAATGAGCATCGTAGAAATGCTGAATAACAGTCTTGCCAGAGTGCAGCTTGAAGGTGTATGGTACGTGGTGGAACCATAACAACAAGTCGTCCGGCGTGGTTTGAGTGTGTTCAAACATGTTGGCAACATCTTTGGGATATTGTCCTGCATTCCCTGTTCCATTTGATACTGTACGATCCATTCCGATAGTCTTGCTATCAGCTCGGGTCCATTGTCCCCAACCATTGTTATCCTGAGAGGCAGGATTAGCACCATAGTGAGTGTACAGGATATCGGTAAGGGTCTGAATGCCAAGGTTTCCGCTGTAGCCCTCATACGCCGGCCAAGACTTCATGGACATATCAACAATAGCCGCGACCACATCTCGACTTAGACCAAAGGTCAGGCGAGTCCATTCCTCGACAATATCCTGAGAATCCGCTTGAGGGTTCCAGGCAAGACGACCAAAAGCAAAGAGGTTGGACATGGCCAAGTGACTACCAATCCATGTATCATCCATACCGACGTTGACAACTCCAGCATATCCTCCAAGTTTGTGATTGAACACTTCTCCTGACACGATGTCGCGAACATAGGACTGCCGGTGGTTGTATCGCATATCGAAGCCCAGGATAGTCTGCCATAAAGGCGGTAGATAAACTAGGTGACACTGTTGACCAAGATATTCCTGGGTGACCTCCAATTCGATTGACACAGGGGTCTTGGGCATATTGGCAAAGAGAGGAGAGGCAGGCTCTCGAACTTGGAAATCGATAGGGCCGAACTTGATCTGGATGACGACGTTGTCGTCAAACTGCCCGTCCAAATCCTTGAAGTACTGAACGGCAGCATTGGCTCGATCGGCTTTCCAATCTGTTTCATTCAATTGATCATAGACAAACGCACGGAAGACAACGATGCCACCGTGAGGCTCAATCGCCTTGGCAAAGAGATTGGCGCCCTCCGACAATGTTCGATTATAAGTTAGAGGCCCGGGCTGGCCCTCTGAGTTGGCTTTGACAAGGTATCCCGCAAAATCGGGCACAAGCTGGTAAATTCTGTCGGTTTTATCGGTCCACCATTTGACGACTGTGCTGTCCAGAGGATCAAATGTCGTTAGATCTCCTAGAACTTGTGGCGAGGCAAAGTTGAGCGAAATGCCAACATTGACTCCCCACGGCCGGAACAAGTCTGCAATTCTCTTGACGCCTTGGAGATTAGTCTCGTTGAGAAGATTGGCGTCAGCATTGACGTTGTTGATGACGATTCCATTTAAGCCAACAGAGGCCAGCAAGCGACCATACAAGGGAACTCGCGAAAGATCCTCCATGATCAGGCCGTTATTGAAGAAGATGGAAGCTCCGCCGTAGCCTCTCTCGATGCTACCATGTGCTGCGGTTGCTGCGTTCAGATTGTCCCACTGGTTGGCCCATCGAACTGGAGCACTTGGGTTTGAAGCATATTCGACATCGGAAAAGTCACCCTGTCCAAGAAGGGAGAGGTACTGAAAAGCACCGTAAAGCGCACCGCGTTCATTTTGGCCGATAATCTGCACTGAGTTGCCCTTGGTGTTTAACCAGTATCCATCTTCCTTTAGATTCACTTTTGGTGAGAGTTTGCCACAAGACGATTTGTACGCCTCTAGAGTGGAAATAACAATGATTTTCTGAGAAGAGCAACTCTTTTGACTGGAGCTCACATCCAGATCAAGTCCCAGGATGCCTTTAATACCCTTGTGCAGTTCTGATGAAGCACTGGCCAATGGTCCGTTTTTCGAGGCATTGAGAACGACGATGCGGTTTGGAAAAGAATTAAGATGCCCTTTAGTTGCAGAGGCTGGCAATCGAGCGTATCGCAACCACGCATCAATGCCGCTCTCGGCATAGACAGGCGCAATGGCCGCTATGAAGAGAAGAAGAAGGCTCGGTATCACCATGACTGCTTCGTTGTGCTCGAGGCTGTCTGGTTAAGCCGCTGGACCACCGCAACGGTGCGATGGTCATTGTCATCTTTTATGTATTAAACACACCGCTTCCATCTGCCCGTATTCTTGTCGAGGTGATCGAATCACCTCCCCGAATGTCAACCAATTCCAAGCATGGGTTGCAGGTTGTTCTGGTCCGCCAACAAGGCACAGCCTTTAGCCTAAAATACAGAATTCAAGATCCGCTTGGAGACTGGATCCTGGCTGCGCTGGAGATTGAGGGGTTGAATAGACGAGATCTGCAAGCTACTTCTTGGCTTTTGTAATGCCGATGGGTAAAACACGGGGTAATTGGGGAAAGTTGACTTTGATTAAGAGTTCATATGCCCAATTGAAGAATAGAGTTATAGATTTGTTAATCTCCAGTAGAAGAAGTAATAAAATGTTGGGTTATAAATGTTCAACTTGTTGCGAATTGAATGAGAATGAGCCTGCTTACAAGCTTCCCCATACTCGCTGCTACTCCCCACATCGAAAGGGGAGCATCTGCCGGAAAGCCACAACCGTTACCCCACAAACGCTGCGGAGATCCATGTAAATTCAAGAAATGGTCAGTCGATTGAGAATTCGAGATGAGGGGCTCCGGCAAAAAAGGTCTGCAGCTTGGTTTGCTCGGCTGCTTCCGCGGGTACAGCAGTTCAGACAAATCCATTGACAGAGGTAGAAAGTTGAAGCGAAATTGGTTGTTAGTGGATGAAAGACATCCATGGATGGCTGATATCGTCTGGCTAATTTGAACCTTGAAATACTGCCTATGCCAGGTAATCTGTAGCTTCACTTTTACCAAGCTTAAGCTCCAATGCTCCATAGATGCTTATTTAGTAGTCTGTACAATGGCTATTGGGATCCATTGTGTACTGGGATAAAGTCCATTGGGGAGCGCTTGTGTGACTAGACGATGTTTCCTCCAATAGGAAAAATTCCAAGCTCAGGCACGTTCACCCACAAACATCCCCACACGGTATTTCTTCAGTCCAGGTTCATAAGATCCTTCACATTGTTGATTGGTAGCACAATATAGCCTAAATCTGTTGGCATGATCAGAATGGTAAAAGTAAACAAGCCCCAGTTACTTAGTGTCGAAGGAACGTCATTCAAATGATGTCTTTGTGTTCTGTACAGAGTATGCAGGGCTCATACATGGTGCCTGGAGAATGTTTCATTTCCATTACTCTCATTTCATCGAGAAATACTACCCTCTAGGTTTTTGATGCAGGGAGCTTTAATATACTACCACGTGGTCTGATTTAGATTAAAAAATCCCGAAAGCTGAGTTCAACCGTGGTTGTGCTGTGGCTGGCTACCGTTGGAAGCTGGTTATGGAAGACCGCGTGCAAGGTTTCTCCAGCTTTCGGGAATGCTACGTTATATCGAACAGGTTCTGTAAATTTGCCCTTTAATTCTAGATTCCCATTTTATTATCCACAATCGACAGTTCAGCTCTCGAGAAAAGTCGTATCTAGAAGTCATCTTTTACTTTGCCTTACACAAATAGCAGCAGCCTACGCGGACTTGAATACAACCTTTGGTGCATACATTCAAGCTATTCTGTTAAAAACAAACCTGAAGAGAGTTCAGAGGCAGCATGTTAGTACAATATAATATTGACCATTCGCACGTTTTCTGTATGGTGATGTTGGAGATGGCCCTTGTTCACTCAGGCTTCGAGTTTAAATGATGTATTTTTAGCAAGCAAAAATTCATTCGATTTGATTAAACCGTCGTTTGGATTGCAGTCCCTGCAGCTTGTAAGTCATAGATTACGCGCTCTTTCATGCTTGTGGTTGATGAAGAGTAACGTATCGTATATCCGTACGGACCTCCGGTCGGACCCGAGGCTCTATGCCATTTCCGAGCGTCCGTCGTTGGATGCGATCCTCGGGCGAGAAAAGTACCACCTATATCAGTGTCCAATCACACGTATCGTAGTATTATTTAACAGATGTTCATATGTCACAATTTTGTTTGGTGAAACAATAAGTCCGAAGAGTAACAATCTGAGATCGTATCTAGCTTACCATAGGCCAACGAAGATGAGCTAGAGTAGACCAAGCCTAGCCGATCCGTATAAGTGAGATTCATTACCCTTGAATTCAGTTGAATGAGCATCCTAATCAGTCAAAGTCATAAGATCAGTGTGTTCGCCGTTTGGGCGTGTTGCCGTGTCCGAGGTTGAGTTCAAATACAAGCCAATTATTAGGTCAGTTGATATAAAGGAAAATAAGTATTTCTTTCACTGAATTCCCTTAGAACTTCTATCGGCATATGAAGAGCCTCTAACTATGCATAGCAGGTTGTCTCTTTCTGGTCTTGATATCGTTGCTCTACTGGACTCCTCAACATCGATATTTCATACAAATAATTTGAGTTTTGCTTCATCTTCTTGCCCATACTCATCTTTTATTTACCCCGTCTCTCAACTCCCAGAACAGTGTAAAAAGATGTTTCCATTTACAGTCAGGCAGAGCATTGCAAGGCTTCCAAAACGCCCCTCTCTCGCCATCATAGACGATTATCTCAACACATCCGAATCGCATTTCGCTCATATTCCACCATCGAGCCTGCAAATTACGACATTCAATGATACCATCACTCCTATCAATGAAGCAGAAACCGCTCGTTTGGTGGAGCGACTGAAACCCTTTGAGGCTATCTCAACGATGCGCGAAAGGACTGCATTCTCGGGCTCTCTATTGCGAAGCTTGCCTAATTTGAAGCTTTTGCTAGCCACAGGAACGCAGTTTGAGACCTTTGATCTTGCTGCTGCTCGAGAGCTGGGGATTACCGTCGTTGCTGCTCCAGGTCTCGGCCGAACTGATAAACTCAATGATCTTGGCTCGCGGCCTAATATCAAGAAAGGAGGAGTCCATCCAACCACACAGCATGCTTGGGCTCTCATCATGGCACTCTCTCGCAATGTCGCTGCCGATGACGCCGTTTTGAAAACCGGCACCGGATGGCAAACTGAGTTGGCGATAGGCTTAACGGGGCTCACTATAGGCATTGTTGGTCTGGGGCGACTGGGAGCTGCAGTCGCTCGGATTGGACATCTTGCCTGGGGCATGAAAGTCTTGTGCTGGAGTGAAAACTTGACACAAGAAAAGGCTAGTCGCATGGCCGTTGAGGCTGGCCTGCCACCAGATACATTCCATGCAGTGAGCAAAGAGCACCTCTTCTGCAACTCCGATGTCGTGAGCTTGCATTACGTGCTGAGCGATCGTTCACGGGGAATTGTTGGTGCCAACGAGCTGCAGCAGATGAAGAGCTCTGCAATGCTGATCAACACATCTCGGGGGCCATTAATAGACCAAGCTGCGCTCCTTGACTCATTGGAGCGCGGGGCTATACATGGTGCTGCATTGGACGTGTTTGAGATAGAGCCTCTTCCCATGTATAGCCCTTGGAGGAGGACTAATTACTGGGGTCGTGATGGACGGTCACGCCTGATTACCACGCCACATATGGGATATATGGATGAAAGATTGGTGAATGCATGGTATGCCGAAACAGCGGAGAATATCGATCGTTGGCTTGAAGGAAAAGAAGTTTTGCACCGTATTGCTTAATTTGGGTTGTGCTTGTTCAACGCCCTAATCTATGATGCTATTCAGCATCCTGTGTCGCAAGTAATACTAAATACTCGATGAAAATAGTTATCAATAAACGGTTTTCCTCTACATATGATCTCCATTCTCAAATTTCACGCCGTTGCTGGGGCGCTGGACAGCTCTTCCCTTGATCTATAACGAGATCCGACACAGCAAATAGCTATCCACATAGGCAAACAATGTCGTTTGCTGAGCTATACCTCCCGCAATCTATAATACAACAGTATGAAGGTTAATTTATCTATAACTATTTTTATTTTACTCGAGGAAATATTGGCTTTTATGTGCATCCCTCAACCTTCCTGGTGAGATACTCCTGAACTGATCCAGAGCTGTTGCTAGGTCAATAGCCTCTTCGCCAAGAGTTTCTCCTTGATCGTCATTGCTATCGTCAGAATCTTCTGAGTCGTCGTCCTGATTTTCTGTGGGTTAGCTCTATCGATCAGTATTTTTGCCAATTGCAATCTCTCACCTTTCGCTGGACGGACTTGGAACCGTTCTCTCTCACACTTGCTGCTCTGTCGATTGCTTGCGTACCGCTTCCTTCTGTTCCAACCGCAGTCTCCGTTCCTCTCTCCAGACTGGACCATAGCGGGTAACAACAAGAAGAGAAGGACTCAGCGCAATAATGAGAATTCCAACGAGAGTATATGCCCAACCAGTGCCCATTTTGCGGATCATAGGGTCAATAACGGCAGATCCTCCCGCTGCCAATAGACACCTAGTCAAATTATTCGCAGCAGAGGCAGTCGAAGGCGAATTTGGATAGAGATCAACCAACAAGAGATTCATGCTATTATAGCAAGCGGTAAGGAATAGTGCCATGGCGAACGTGAGGACCAAAAGGACCGCGAGATGCGCCTTCAGCGTGGCAGCCCAGCCAAAAGAGATGATGGCCACAGCACCCACATAAACAAATGGCCAAACAATGCTAAGTCTTGCTTTCTCAATGGGAAACTGGGTCAAATCATCGCCTCGCTTTTTGTCGATTGAGAAACCGTAACGACGTGCAACACGTGCATAATTCCAGTCCTGGATATATCCATTGGCCATGATGGACATTGCAGCCCCAATGCCAAAAGGTCTAATATTTGGAGATTAGCGTGTAATTCTTGGCCAATACTTCGATGATTATACTCACATGTAACATAATCCCAAGTGTAGCGTGTCCAGGTGGTAATTCTCCGAGAGTAGATTTGACAAATTGGCGGTTACTGTATACCACGACGAGTAGATGATGGCGTTATAGAATAGCATCATCGCGCAGTCTTTCTCTTTGATGATCAACAATGTCTTCAAAGGATTCGGAAATCTCAGCACGCGAGGCTTTGGTGGTGGAGAAATGCCTTCCTCTCCCTGCCTGCTACCAGCTTTATAACGAGCAACTTCGCTCAGCAAGGAACGGTTCCACCATGCTGTCGGGGGAATGGAGCCATTTCCAACCACCTTTCTGGCAGTTTCCGGGACCGTGATCGCAAAAACAATGATATATATGCTGCCACACTATAATAGTTAGCTTCCTGGGACTCATGATAATATTCTGATGAACACATACGATGGTCAGAAACCTGTAGATAAGTCAGCCACCTTGTAACGAGTACTCATAACTGCTCGGGCAAGTACTGTACCAGAATATAGACCTCCAGCCAAGATGCTGGGCAAGAACACCCCCCAATATAGGTCCTTTCTTCCAGTTAATAACCAAAGTACCAAATTTATGGCTATACATCATGAAAGTCTTACCAATTGCCGGGCCGAGCTAAAAAGAAAATATCGATTAGTGACTGAGAGGCTGTCTAAGCAGTATTGTGTATGCTTACCATGATCCCACTTTGTGCTGCACTCATGTATCTACCGCGTTCGGCCGTGGTTGAGATGTCGGCAATAACTCCACTGTTCAACGCATATGTGCCCCCTGATCCTGAGCTCTATTGAAATGTTAGATATATACGATATGGTCCGGCCAATAGCATCATTGTTCTCTTACCTGGAGACATCTAAGAACAAATAACCACGGATAAGAGGATTGACTGGCCAAGCCAATGTTTGCAGCTATATAGATGACGAATGATATCAAATATGCGGGCCGTCTACCAGCAATGTCGGCAAGATCACCGTAGAATGATGGGGCCAGCCCTTGGAAAATAAGAAAGGCAGTGACCGTAAGATTCATCAAAGATGGAGACACTCCAAGATATTCTGATAAACTGGGGATGCTGGGTAAATACGTATTTGCTGATAAAGGCGAGAAGAATCCTCCTAGGCCAGACATGAAAACAATGAAGATTTTTTGTCGCTTAGTATAAATGGAATAAACAGGCTGTGCTTCTACCTCATGAGGTTGCTCTCTAGAGATTGGCGTCTTCGTATCATCATCCAGAGACTTGATATCGAGCGAGCTCTCCTCAGAGGATACCCGCTCGGTAACGCTTGAGGCCTTGGATGACATTTTGGCGAAGATGCAGGAAATCTGAAGAGACGGAAAAAAAGTTGGAGGTAGGTAGCTAACACTAATCGTTGCTATTAGATATGAGAAGTTCTTAGATAAGAAAATGTGGGAAAGTTTAAGCATAAAATATACTTTCCTCTGTCTTATAATTTCACCATGAGGAGTGTGATTTCGGGAAATCATACCCTAGCATAGCATCAAAAGATTGAGTTTCACTCTCTTTGTCTTGGCATCCTCATGCTGAAACGTTCCACATATCTTCCTGAGTCTTTTGAGTCTCATTTCCTATCCTCTTTCCGTGATTCATAGAGTCAATATTCCGTCGTGATGTCGTTTGAAATATCAGGTGGAACCGAGTGAAACATGTGGTTGCAGTGGTCATCGGGCTGAGCTTTCATTCATCGAGTTGTGGCGGGCCTTTGAGTGCAGGTAATCTTCTGATACAAGCAAGAAGAGTTTGTGTTGGTCGTTTCAAAGTCAGACAGTTACGAAAAAGATATGCGACCGTTTGTCGATCACCGGCGCTCCACCATAGATGATCTGCTGGATTTGTATACTTTTCATCAAAATAGTGTTCAGAATGTAGAAAGTATACCCTCTACGTGGCTATGGATTTTATTAGCCTACAACTCTTTACAGGGGCAAATATCTTATTGGGCGGAAATAAATTGAGACACCAGAGGGAAATAAGGCCAAATTCGGGCCGTGTAGATCTGCAATTCAGTCCCGATGAATAAGAAAGGTCTCTGGGTTAGCGTGTCTCGTATTCAAGATGGCTGCTCAAACTTATTTCTCTAGAAATGGGTAACATATATCTGGTCACCCTACCTACATAGGTACATTGTGAGCCGGCCTCTCTGGAAAATGGCCATGTTTTTCACAAACATTATGCCATCGCTTCTCATGCGTCAATACTGCAGATCCCATTCCAGTTAACTTCGTAATGAGCAGATTTATTGAGGAACAATCTACTTCCTATGTACACTGAAGCCAGGACATATAATAATTAACGTTCGATGATATCCAGCAAGCTTCGGCCCTATGAGTACTCCGCACTACATGCCATATTGTAGCATGAGATGATTTTATATGATGAATCAGCTAAAGTAAGACGGTCACACGCTGAAAGACTTCGATTAAAAATCGTCGTGTCTTGACATTCAATGAGATGATGTTGGATGAGTATTACTTTTGAACTATTCTATTGATTTTATGATGTATTTTGTAATGAACACAGGAAACAATAGCCTCAAGAATGTCAATAAAACCATCCGCCACTAATGTACACGATTCTACTGATTCTGTGATCTCAAAACACATGTACATGAGACGAGTGGTGATACTTCCAAGGGTGGAGAGGAAATATTGTCATAGGAATTATACTTGTACCTAAACTATGTCTTCAAATAGAAATAATACCTATGGCTCCGTCTCTAGGATTTGCGGCATAGATTTTTCCGACATAGTAGTATCATTAATATATATATATATATGCTCAAGCACATCTACAGCCCATCTTGAGCGCTGTCGCGGGCTTTTATGGTTCAATAGAAAATCATTCCTGAATCGAGAGAGCTATTGAACTATGAATCGCAGCCTTGAAGTTTGTTACACTGTATTTGAACTCTGTTGTTCGGGCCGTTTCGAGTGTTTTTCTCACTTGGGCAGTTTGAGTTTGGTATTGAACCTTCATTCGCGGTCTCGCTTTAATGCGCTGTTGCCAGTGACATGGTCTAGACTTCCAAGATTTAAGCAGTCAATGTTGCCGCTGATTTTATGGAAATAAAGCTTGCTTCTAAACGTTGAATTACATAGCTACATCACTCGGCGATTCCTCAGCTTTCTGATTTTCTTTTGCATCGTATGGATATCTAGAATATTCCTCTTGTTGAGCTGTATGAGTTCTTTTTGAAACGGAAAGCATATCTTTAACAGGCGCGTATGATAGCTACCACATATCCCAAATTTCAGCCATATTCGAATAGTAGGCTCCAAGGCCTACATACACGTTCCTAGCGAACGACGGATCGCCAGCGAAAGATGACTGTCAATTCGGAGGTCATAATACCTGCCGGCTTCGAGAGAACAAAGATATATCGTTATTGTGTCCCTAGGGGGCCTCTAGCCCATTAATTATTCCGATTCCAAGTGTTGTGTTTTTCGAGAGCGTAAGGTCTTTTATCCAGCCATCCGCGGAAGGGCGGCTAGAATCGATGAATCAACCGGCCATTATTCGAAGGCTTCTTAGGGTCATAAGAACGATAGATCTTTGTTCCCTCGAGCCCAGCGAGTATTCCAACCACCGAAGAAATGGCCATCTTCTTCCCAGCGATCCGTCGTCCGTTAAGAATATATGTAGGCCTTGGAGCCTAGTATTCGAATACAACCAAGGTCCGGCATATTAGTACCTACTACAGACTTCCGTTAGAGATATACTCTCCGTTTCTAAACCAGTGAATGTAATTTAATAAGACGGTTGTTTTGAATCTGTATACGATGCAAGTCCCAGGTCTGTGTGGGCGTGCGCTCCGATGCAGATCTCATTTATACAGATAATCACGTTAGTTGCCGTCGCGACAGGCGGTTTTAAAATCACCATTGCAATAATATTAGAGATACGAACTGATGGCTAGACCAGATGGAAGGATAAATATCCGGCGAGCGATAAGCGCAGATTCGCGTAGATGCGCTGATAGCGATTGAGCTATGAAGGAGGATCAACATGGCGTTTATGTTGAAGATGAATGTTGGGATACAATTGGACCTAAGTCATTAAGGGCCAGGCATCAATATTTCAATAAGGCTAACTGCTCGCGTTTTATGATATATGAGAGACACCATGTTATTATTTGCTTATACGATAGTTGGCCCCTCCATCTTTAGTATTGCAAGTAATGGCTATGCCGGAGGCCTCATTATAAGGCAATTTCTCGTCATATAGCCAGGAGGGTTAAGTTGATAGGGGGGCTTTCAGAACCTCATTCAAGAGAGATATCCAAGCCACAGTAGTCGTCGTCGCTTGAACTCTTGAATATGACCTGGAAGGTTTCATCTCCAAAGACACCAGCCTATCCCTCGAACACTGAGCCTATCAAAGTAATTAGTGGGAACTCGAAGAGAAGCTAAGACTTCGAGAAATGATCCTTTCTGGGAATAGTCAGTCAGCGTCTCGAATCCTCCGGCTGTTGCTCCATGTCTGCGCCACCTTAGCTTCGAGAAATGCGCCAAATCGGGTAATGGAAATCCGGCCAAAGGATGGGGAAAGGGAAAAGCTGTGAAGAGAAAAACAAAATTTCATCATATCACTTATACGAAATAGACTGCAATTGGGTCGAGAAATGAACTCTTTTGAGTTGTAGGAGGCTATACAACAAGTGTTTCCATAATACCAACATTTATTTAATAAGACGGGCACCTTCTCTTCTTTTTCCCAACTGATGCAAACTGCGCTGCACGAGTAAAGTGTATAGACATCATTAATCAATTTCTTTCTTTACCATGGATCAAAAATACAGCCAAATGGGCCCGCCTCGCTATCAAGAAGATGCTACATATCATCAATATGGTGGTCAATATGGTGGTCAATATGGTGGTCAGGCCGTCAATCAAACTTTACCTCCAACAGACCAAGAGGAAGCGCTCTTCTTAGAGCAGGTTACCAGTTGGATCCCAAGACAACCACCCGCGAGAGAGGCGCGCGTGTTCCGCCTCAGTGTACGTTGTGCCCTATTCCTTGTACCATACCATTTAAACTGCTGACGCCGCGAAGAGACCAGTCGTAATTCCAAGAGTAGATATTGCTAGGCCATTCCAAACGCCGTTTCCTTTCATGAGAGCATACAGCCCCGATCTATATCGCCATGATATAGACGTCGCGACCTTTGTTGCCTTCATCGACAATCTTGCCGTGGCAGAAGCTCCGCCAGCTCCATTGCAAGCCTTGAACGTCGCAGGCCAGGCAATAGGATTCGTGTAAGTAGATGATTCACTCAAGTTATCTCACCCTGGCTAATAACTTGGTTTGCAGTCCGCATCACTGGGCGCAAGCTGCCAGTTTTGGTATAGGCATGGCCGCAGGCGTAGGTACAGCTGCAGTCACGCGAATTCGGACGCAACGATTCCTGGAGGCCGTTAATCGTAACTATTTCGGGCCTCGAGGACTGAAGGTATCCATCTGCAAAGGCCATGATTTAGCTCCAAGGATTGGACTCGGACAACTTTTACCAGAAATACCGTTAGTAGTCTCTTCTTCCAGCAACCGACTGATCATACTAACATATACAGACCAATGGATCTCAGATCACAGTGCATCAGCATCAGAGACCGACAAATGCAATCCATCGCTCCAAACATAGCACCATTGTCTTTAGATGTCCCTCCGCCTTCCGAGCAGCGCAACATCATCGACAGAATGAGCGCCAAGCAAGTCGAGTCTCAAATTAAAAGGTCCGAGAAAAGTAATCGCAAAGAGCTACTAAAGCTTCGAGAAAAGGATTCAAAAATGGCCAGAAGGTCACAGGGACACTCCGGCGGCGACAGTTCCGATTCAAGTTGGGAGGATGAGCAGCGCGAGCTAGACGAAAAGATTCAGAAGATACAACGCAAGGCCGACGAAAAATTGGCTGATGCAAGCCCTAGACAAGCTTCAAGAATAGAGGAGAGACGAGCAAAAGAGATGCGAAAAATCGAGCGAGAGCAGAAGAAGCTGGACAAAGAGGTTGAGAAGAAGATGTCCAAAGCTTCTAGAAAGGAGGACAAGAATCTATCCAAAGATGGTCGGAAGGCGGGAAGAATGGAATTTGTGGTCGTGGAAAATATTTAACAAGCGTTTTTTAATGTTGATAGTTTGATTATATAGCCAAGAGCGTCTAAGCTGAAGTTGAGTGGTTGGATAAAGGTTGGATATCGAGCAAATATCGTGCGGTTGCCCATCTGCCCGCTGAACCGGAATAGATTTGTTGCAATATTGCCTTGAGCCACGATCCAATCTCCACGTTTTCAATGCCCACTGCATCAAACGCCATTCTCAATGGGAAGAGTATAAAAAGGCTGCTAATGTCGTCTCCTCTTCGCTCCATATGGTAATCCATGCTGCGGCATATCGCTGTTCCCGCTGTGTTTATCGAAGCTCGTATCTCTTCACATTTATTCTCGTCCAACTCGAGTTGAATACCGAGGCAAAGCCTTGATACAAGAATAATTGCGCCATGGTATAGGCTCATGATATTGGCCTGGTAGAGGGACTCAAAATGATAGACCGTTTGCCAGATGGGCGTTGACAGTCCTTCCGAGTCTATAATCCCTGGCGTTGATAAAGGTGAGGGTACTTCAGTCCACGGGCTTATACCTAAGCCTCGTTTCCAAGTGTAAAGACTGTCCAAAGTTGCGTAAGCTTTCTCCTCGAGTTGATGCAGAGCAGAATGCCTCTCAAGCTGAGCAGATTTAGCAGGGAGAGACTCTCGCAACACAAAAAGCTCCGGACAGTCGGCAAGAATATCGATCAAAAGCTGCATGGCGTCTTTTCGTTCCACATGGTTCACCCATGGGAGAGTTTTCCAGTCTGGAGACGCAAGAATCGTGTTTTGGCGCCCCAAGAGTGCCGAAACGATGATGGAAGGGCGGACGCTCTCTAATATGGTCAAACAAGGAAGCGACGCCATGGATTCAGGTCCTCTAATTTCCAGCAGTCGTTCAAGCCCTCGTGAATGTTGTAACCATCCAGCCTCAAGATCACTAATGAGATACTGTTCCGTTGTCAGCATAGCAAGATCCTCACGGGGAGACGGCTCTTACTTCAAACAGCGCCATGATCATGATGGACTGTAGCACGTCCAACGTACGACTCGCACTCTGATCACCTAGCCTCTGGTTAAGGGTCCGCAATGACTTTCCATACTTGGACATTCCACGCCTTAAAATCTCCTTCTCCATATGTGCAATGCCAAAGTACGTTGTCGATAGAGCAACCAAACACTGTTTGGCTAACCCTCCGCTGCTTCCAGGCATTGACGAAACATCAGCGCCATCTTCTAAGAGCTGAGACACCGTGTAGGTAATGAAAATGTCCTCGTGGGGCATCTGAGGTCTGTATATACTCCAAGGCGCTGTTGGATTCATGTTATCCAAGTGGCTAGCCCCAGATGAACTGACGTCTTGTCCCATAACTATGTTGCTAATTGCTTGTGCAATGGAAGACTGATGGGATGGAACAGCACGTCCGCTCTGTCCATCATATTGAAGAATACTGAGGCCCCGGGAACCGCCACATTGCAACCCTGCTTTGAGGCATCGCTTACAGTGTGGAGTTGTAAGATCTGGTGGCTAGAGTCAGGAGCTGGTTCGGCGGATAGTTCAATAGAAGCACTGAGAAAAGGCATGGCGCTCACCGCATTTTATTCGTCGACGTCGGCACTCATCGCAAGCTTTAGATCTCCCTCCAACTCCTACCATTTTTTTCTTTTTCTGATGAAGGGTGTTGGCGATATACAGTGCAGGAGATTCTGTCAAGATGCGAACCACCGGTCGATGACTGTTTATCTTAACATCAAACTGAGGGAAACGCTGAGATGATATGCAAGCGCAAATGATGGATTTCAACGATCGCGTTCATAATACGCGTAACGAGATGAATCATCGTCTAGCGGATGCTGTTTGTCAACCATGAATGCATCATTTCATCCTCTTTCGGCACCCGAGATTATGTAGATGAGATGGACTGAAGTTCGCGCTAAAAGGCATCACTGCCGCTTTATATTCCGGCACGGGATTTAGCCCCCGATTAAAGCGGACCACGATTCAACCCAGCTTCATACGTCAGCCCAGTAGTAGCAGCATAATAGGTTCGTCTTGATACCAAAACTATGATGTTGATACTCGCATGGAGGCAGCTTTCTTGCAAGTATTCGAATATGCTCCATTATGTGTGTTTATGCGTAAACTATAGGCAGTAGGGACGTGTAAGCAGAGCCTTGTGAGATCCCGGCGCAAAGCACATGGACAGCGAATAGTAGCTGCAGTCAAGCACACGAGAAAAGGAAAGAAAGAAAAATACCCCAATACGACCAGATACATACATTAAAACTAATACACATGAAACACTGTCAAAGGCGCCTCTCGGCTAATATAACTCAATAAAACAGAGATTATTAGTATCAGCTTGATTGTGTACATGCAATCATCGTAAGACGCTGGCCATCGTTTTCCAGAGCCTTTTTTTGGTCAATTAAATATGTATCTTTTAACAAACTCATGTCAAATAATCGCTTTGAATCATGAAATACTTGGCTTCTCCAATGACGCCCGACTTTCGAGTGCCTTGTCCAAGCTAGGTACGAAAGCTGTTATCTTGAACAGATAATGGAAGAATTTCCTTTTTATTATCCTTGCCCAGAGAATGCCAATGATATCTTCCATACTACGCCTCTGAAACAAAGGATTCGGCTAGCCTCGCAGGGTTCAGGGCATAAAGGTGCATATATTGATGCGCATGATGTAAACAGTACAAACTTCCCCGCCCTCAGCTGAAGTCTCTACCTCCTCTTCTCTTATATATATCACACAAGGCAGCATTGGGCTCGTGGTTGGATATTTCCAGCTTGCAAGCCGTACCCACTATCGAGACTCCGTCACTGATAGCTTCGACGCGTTACTACGACAATCTCATGGGCATTATTATGCTACTATGACCCATAGCTGGAAGAGAGCATTTCAACATACTAAATAACAGCCTCTTATCCTTTGCCGCCATGGACAAAAGGTTTCGAATTAACCGACGCTCACATACTGGGCCAAGAGGCAGGCCATTCCCATTGAAAAGCGGCCTTGTTGAATTCATAACGGCATGGTCCACGTTGTGGTCGAAGGGTCCTGTTAAATACCACGTTAAAGCATCTCCACAATGCAGCATCTGTGTGGGGAGAATACTAGACAAAGAAATAGCAATGGCGCGTAAGTCATCCGAATTACCTCTACAACAGAGCCTTGAGCTCTTTGCAATATACATGTGTCGTTGACGCTTTATACAGTCTTTGGAGAAAGCAATGTATACAAGGGACAGACACAGCCCTTTCCCTTGCCTCCTTTGGGCTCTGGCTACCGTCCTTCTAACGAGTACTTGTTCTGCCGGATGAAGCGCTGCTCTTGCGATTCATCAATCGAATATACTACAGTACACTTTGAATGCTATCAGATATTCCTCAGAGTCTGTGACTTTGGGAAGCTACAACAAGACTACGCGCTGCAAAAGCTATGGATCTCTACTACGTGGAGGCTCCCCTGGAAAAATGCATTCTTCATGCCCGCATCCGAAACGTACATACCAACAAGTCTGAAAAGCCTTGAGCTGTCGGGTCAACTCTTTGGGTTGACCTTCCTACATAAACTTCCTCCAGAGTTGGTACTCGCCATTTGGAGAGAATCTAAAGATTCTTTGTTCTGGAGGTGCATGTCAATCATCCGTATGGTAACTGGGTTTGAGGCCAACACGCCAGAGCCGCAAATCGAGCCATTGGATCAAGTGGTTTCCTGGCGACGCAACGGAAAATTGGAGTGTGCTCCAGCATCTGCCATGTACCCGATTACCAAACTTACAATTGACCAAGAAGGCATCAAGAAGGTGGAACGACTCAGTTGCAGGCCTCAGTATACAGGCGAGGTTCATAGTGATTCGACTTTTATCGTCGAAGAGGGGGCATCGTTGAATGGTATCGAAGCACAGTTCCAGGTATTTTGTGTGAATGATATTGGATATATCCCCTATAACTAATCCATTCTGCAGAATGGACGACTGCGTCTACAAACTACGCAAATCCAGCCCAAGTACCCTTATATATGGAACACTCCAGCTCCACCTCGCTTCTCATTATGCAATGCCCAAATACCCGATGTATTCGAAACATGGAGGCTCCAGGTGGTGAATACTCAGAAGATCGTAGGCATCACCTTCTTCTTTCTCGATGATAAGTTGTATGATCTTTACATTCACGACTCGGATGAATCAAGTGCAAATGCGCTGTATGAGCAACTCTCGCCAGATGTGCAGAGAGGCGCTTTCTGGATATACTTGCCGATCGGAACTACAGACAGGATACTTGTTCTTGGAACTCGTTTTATTTCTCGCAGCGAGTACAATGTTCTTGTTCGCATGGAGAAGGCTGGAGATGTTGTCATCGGGAGAAACTGCTTCTTTAGTGAAGACGACTACCACCATGACGGTCTATTGCCTGAGGACTGGCCGAGTAATCGTGCGGACCAATGCCTCAGCGGAGAGGGCCCGGTAACTTTGGTTTATGGTGAGCGGGAACAAGGGTATCTTGAGATCCCATTGTTTGGCGCATATTGCGAATCGGGCAGCTGGACTCTTCCAGGGCCATTTATGCTTGAGAAGCCTACCCCTGAGAGGTTCGATCGTTTCGGTTACTATTCTCGATCGCCGTTGGGTCAGATTGCAGAGTCCACGGTGTACTATGTACCAGACACAGGCGGTTGTCGAGGTATTCTCCTGCGATATGAGAATGGCGGATGCAGAGCCGTTGGGCAATGCCGCGTAAACGTGGACGCCTCCGAAACAACGGCTGAACCAAGCTTGATTTGCGTTCGCAAAGAAGTTTATCGAGATTCACACGGACTCATACAAGAGAAGACGTGTGTCAAGTTCACCCATAATACCTTGGATGACGAATTCGATAAAGGGTGGACACGATATCCACTGGAAGGCTTTATTGAGTTTTATTTCCTTTTCGACCATGTGCTCGTCGAAATAACAACTGATTTCAATGACGATGTTATTCGTCCAATCGAACGGTGAGTAAAAGGCCTATGAGCTAATTATAATAGACTGACACATTTTACAGTCCGAAAGAGTCTTTGTTTTGGATGGATATGGCATATAAACATGTGATCCCATCAGACGAAGAGACAGAAGACTAAGAGAAAAGGTCCCGAGATGGCAGATAAGACGAAACAGAGTTGGCTTGAGTTGACTTGTGGTACAGCAGAGAAATTGACTGTAAAGAGTGAAATTGAAACCTGGAAACGTATTCTAAATGAAACCACAAATTTCCCCAAAGAACAAGATCAATATTTTGTTTGTATAGCGTCCCTGATGCCCTTTGTAAGTGAAGCCCAGAGCTCACAGTACCTGAGCTAGCACCCATTTTCACGGGAAGCTCAGGTACTGCATCCCACTGTTGAATGTGCTACATACCGATAAGATAAAGCGCCATCTGATAGCGATAAGCTTACTATTGCGACTGATGCCAATACAGCTTCATCATCGCTTCCTCTCCATCCTTACCACGATTTAATTCCTCTCTATATCTGGCTTTCCACACTCTCAATCTACCTCCATATTGCCCCATCTGTTACCAGGCATTACGACATTTCTCACACCCCTCCCGATTTGAGTTCTTCTCCGCCAGACCGCCATCATGGCGCTCTCTCCAGTCGTCACAACCACCTCGTCCGCTTCAAACCCACAGCTCGAGAACATCCAAACGCTACGGCCCGTCTCCTCGCCTCTCAAGAATCTCGCATCCGGCTCCGGCCAAACTTCATCCAATGGAACCCCCAAGCCCGCCCTCGCGCCCGCACCCGTCTCAACAGGCCAACAAGCGTTGCCTCCGACGCTCGACCTCGCTGAGCAGATGAACGAGGAGGAGAAGCGCAAATACGTCAAGGGCAAGAAGCTCGGTGAAGGTACCTACGCCGTCGTCTTCCTCGGTCACCTCCGCTCCAACCCAGCGACGCGCGTCGCCATCAAGAAGATCAAGGTGCAGAAGGAGTACACAGAGGGCATGGCGCCCGACGCGGTGCGCGAACTCAAGCACCTGCAGGAGCTGCAGCACCCAAACATCATCTCGCTCCTCTCCGTCTTCTCCTCCAAGGACCAGAACCTCAACCTGGTGCTCGAGTACCTCCCGCTCGGCGACCTCGAAATGCTCATCCGCGACACCGACAACGTCCGCTATGGTGCCGCCGACATCAAGGCCTGGATGGGCATGCTCACCCGCGCCGTGTGGTTCTGCCACGAGAACTTTGTCCTGCACCGCGATATCAAGCCCAACAACTTGCTCATCGCCGCCGACGGCGAGGTCAAGCTTGCCGATTTCGGTCTCGCGCGGAGCTTCGCCGACCCCCATCGCCACATGACTTCCAACGTCATCACCCGCTGGTACCGGCCTCCCGAGCTGCTCTTCGGCGCCCGATACTACAGCGGCGCCGTCGACGTCTGGTCCGTCGGCACTGTCTTCGCAGAGCTCATCCTTCGCGCGCCATACATGCCGGGAAACAACGAGCTCGACCAGATTAAGATGATCTGCGAGTCCATCGGCACCCCCACAGAAGACAACTGGCCCGGCGTCACCCGGCTGCCAGAGTACACCGTGCCTGGCCAGCACCCGACGCGCGGGAGGGACTGGTACGAGATGCGGTTCGGCATCGTAGGCACCGACGGCGTCGACTTGCTCATCAAGACACTTGCTCTGAACCCGCAGAAACGCATCACCGCGCGAGAGATGCTCAAGCACCGCTGGTGGCATTCCGAGCCCAAGCCCACGCGCAAGGACGACCTGCCCCGGAAAGACAGCGGTGCTGGAGAGGACAAGATGGGCATGGACCTGAAACGGCGTCCTGGAATGGTGGCTGATGACGATAGGGGTGCCAAGGTGGCCCGCAAGCTGGACTTTGGACAGAGGTAGAATGCTCGGCTTCGAGCTTCTTTTATTTTGTTTGTTTTCTTGAGGTCTCTCCGCACTTTACCAAGAAAAGGCGTTCTCGTCCGGATAACATATACATGTATATACCACATCTACCACGGAGTTGGCTCTAAACTAAGAGTAGGGGCCCAATGGATCAAGGCCAAGTAAGCTATATAATGGGTAAAATCAATTCGTATTTTTTGTTGCATTCTTATTCTCTTCATTCATCACGCTGTACAAGGAGTATATATATATATAAAGATTTCTATCTATGCATTGCGCCAATCTAGGCACACTCATTATCCAAATGATCCTTTTGATCACCCACCTCCCCCCCTTTCGCTCAACCCAGAACACTTTTAATAACTTTCATGGCTCACATAATTCATCATCTCATCATTCCCAAGTCTATCCAACAAACCCAAAAACGAGTTCCCAGCGATGATATCCCGCTCCCCCCCCTTTACATGACCAAGCAGTCCATTCCGTACATTGCCCTCTCGACGCTCCTCCTGACCTGATACCAATCCGCTCTACGCTGCGCATACTCATACACCTCCTCCGCACGAAACACGCCGCCAAATCGATCTCCATCTGCAATCACCGTAGCCATTTCTTTAGCATGGCCCGGATCAATAAGGTATATCTGGCTTAGCTCGCGCAGCGCGGCAAAGTACGGTAGCACATCCTGGTTCCGGAGCGACCTCACATAGTCGGAATACAGATTCATGTCGGCAATGAGCTTGACAGCGCCGTCGGTACTGACACGCTGTCTCTTGAGGTGTTTGCATATCGCCGTAAAGAGCCGCTGTCCAACTTCGCCGTTGAAGACGTCGAGCATCGACTTCTCCGTCGTGCCAATGAGCATGTTGGTGTGGGATCTGACAAGGTCGACAATGCGACGAGCCGTAGGCGTCGGCCCGATATCCAGCTCCGCCATGGATCCCAGCGTTGCTCGGTGGGACATCCGATGGTTCCCATCGTCCACTGGTATGCGGGGGGTAGGGTTGTAGTCTGTGGGCTGCTGCAGAGTTCCCTGGAGGTATTCGACCTCATCCATGAGAACGTCGATGCCCTTGTTCAAGCCGGCCGCCACGCTTTCATCAAGCATCTGCTCAAACTTCTTCTTGGCTAGGCCGGAGGGATCCAAAAAGTCATTCTTGTCGGCAATCTTTGGCGCTGCGAGCTGCTGCTCGTAAAAGACTTCAATCATCTGGGATATGAGGTCGCCCACGTTGACCAGCTCAATAAACATCACCAACGGCGCCACGCCTTTTTGGTCATGATCGCTGACGTCTCTCGGATTATACTGAGACAAGTGATCTACGGCCATGTCAAAGCCTAACTTGACGTGCCGCTGTCCGAGGATACGAACAAGCGCAATGAATATGTTGGCGCATTGCTCCTTGGCTTCTCCTCCAACCTGTCCGCCCAAGGGAATAAGCACCGCGGCTCGCCCAAGGCTACTCTTGGCCTTGTGCACCAAATCTAGAGCTACTTCGATGCTGAATAAAGACTTTATGCCTTCCAACTTGGAGGCCATTATGGCTGCTTTGGCTGCAAGCTCATCAGTCGGGGCTTTCGCCCCAGGCATGGGACTGCTGCCCCGTCCTTGGATTTCGTTGCCCAACCCTGGGGTTTGTGGCCGAGAAGACTGAGGGGTCAAGACCGCGGACCCATTTGCAGTAACTGCAGGCGAGGATGTCGGTTTGTTAATCGCAAACGGAGAGCCGATAGGGAAATTGGGCAGAACTGTGACTGGCATCATAATAACCTTCTTGAAAGAGCTCAAGAAGTCATTCTTCTCGGCAGAACGATTAATGTTGGACATATAAAATGACTCCAAAGACGAGTCCTGTTCGGAAAGCTTCTTCTCCCACTGGGAGACCTCTATTTCCGCCTGTTTAGTGAAGAAATCCAGCTCCTCCTGCAGGTATAAATCGAGGTGAGGCTCAAAAACCCTCAGCGCCAGCTGTTTAGCACGCTTCTCTATTTCTTCTTCTTCTCCGGGCCCCTTGGGAGGTGTAAGTGACTGGAAGAACCTCATGGTCTGCTCGAAGATGCCGGAAATGGCCTTGAGGTAGGAAAGAATGCTGCGCTCATGCGCCTCATCAAACATGGGGGTTGTATATTCGGCAATAATGTCCTCCGCGACCTTTTCAGTGAGTCCCCAGAATACAACAGCAGGATCGGGAAATATTCGTTCCAGAATGCTCGCTTGCTCGTTGACCTTGAGGAGCACTTGCTCAAAAAAGCGACGTGATGGCTCCAGCGTTATATCGTCTGTAAATGCCTGGTTCAAGCAGTCCATTGGATTGTGCACCATGTCACGGTCATTAAAGAGCGGGTGCTTCTGTATGAAGAGCTCGATTCCAGTCCTGGCGCCATTAAGCGTGTGCAAAACATGGGCGTATCGGTGCATGCGCCCATCCACGTCCCAGAACTCATAGCCCTGCTCAAACTCTCGCAAGACAGCGGCCTCGAAGATGTTCATCATTGCCGTCAGCTTCGCATCTCTGACGCCCCATCCCTCAGACCAATCGCTCCCCGCGAATTTGTGCAGGTTGGCCAGCATCTGCGCCTGCTGCTCGGGATCTACAAATGCTTTGAACACGATCGGGTCTGTGTGCGACTTTGCCTGGACCAGATCAAAGTAGAAGGGCGCAAGAGCTTTGTAGATTTTGCCATACTCCTGCCTTGCCCCGCCTCTAATGCTCTTGACGCGCTTGAATACGTCAAGGTACGCCGCGGGGTCCTCAGCAGGATCGCTTGTCCCAATTGTCATGGTCTCGAACCCGTCTCTCAGTTCTGAAGCAGGTCGCTGTCGACGCTGTTGTTCAACCGTGGCATCGAATATGGTGGACGATGCGACTGCGTTCGTCTTGCCATCGTTGGCCTGGTTTGCAGCCGCCGCAGCAGCTGCTGCTTCTCGCCTGCGCCTGACCGACTCTTCAAACCTCTGCCTGGCCTCTCGCTCGTCCCAGCATCCCATGCTCTTCAGTCGTGATACCCAACGAGTGTCATCGTATACCATCTCTCGCAAACGGTGGGAAACGCGGGCACAGCGCAACTGGTCGGCCACGGGCAGGTAGTTGAGGATGGTCACCATGATTTCTGTCCACAGCAACACAGTCAGCTGCCATTGAGCTCCCCATAAGGCCTTGTAGGGCCAAGCAAATCAACTAGGAAGCGAGACATTACCTGCTGGGAGCTTAGATCGCGCATCGAGCTCGGTGGCCTTGAGGACGCCCAAGATGCTGCCCCGGTTGCGAGGCCCAGAGCCTCCAGACCGATACATGGTGGCGATAGTTGATGCACAGGCGATGAGGCCAGCGCTATTCGTACAATATGTGGTACGCACAGCACCATCGGCATCTGCTATGTGGCTTCAGGCGAGGCGAGGCGCATCGTCGTGATGCTGGTGGCGAGAAAGTTGTGCTGTTTTGGCGGTGCTGAAACGCTGAGACGGAGGTGTAAGTGCGTATTCGGTAAACAAGTATCGCAGGTGGGGGATTTTGGCGGCGTGAGTTTCACCGAGCTTTCAGTTCTCAAAACGGTTGTAATTTGCAGGTACCTCAGCACCAAGACTTCCTAGCGGCGGTACCTGGCTGACATTGTATACTAATAATAGCAGCGCCGAGAGATACCCTGCAATTTATCTCATGATGTTCAATGCAATTGGATGAGAATCAAGAGCTCGTTATTAGCATTCCTCTCTTTTGTTATCTTTAGTTGATGTATGCAATTTATTATCTATCATCTATTGAATTTTTAAAAACTCCTCAATGATGTAGCGCATGGTAGCGTATGAAGCAGAAGAACTGATGATGGTGTAATGCACCAAACTGGTCAACCTAGATTGTTTCCTCACCCCAACAAACAAAGGAATAAAAAAAAAGACGGGGAAAATGTATCCAAAAGCTTTGGGAATAATGGAAATAATAAAGAAAGTCCTCGCAATGCGTTAGACATTTGCAGTTGCTTCTGTATCACCTCAACCTAAATCCTGTGCACGTACATGCTGTAAAAAATAAATCGGCGCCGCAATGCTTGGTATCATGGCCAAAACCGCCCCCCTAATCCAGGAATGTGAACAAATGAGTATGCAAAACATTCATGGCTCTCGTGGCATCGCGAGCGTCAATGACACAAGAGATGTTGATCTCACTCGCCCCTGTAATGAAGAAATCCAATGCGTTAGCCAACAAAAATCTGGTGAAAAACATGCATAGTCCCTGAGTGGTTTTGCTTACCTTGAGAAATCATCTCGAGATTGACATTGTGCTCTCCGAGCGTCGAAAACATGCGCCCAGCAACACCAACCATGTTCTTCATGTCTGCCCCAACTAGACTCAAAATAGCCATGTCTGTTAGAATGCTGACATCTCCACACTCCGCCAAGTCCCGCTTCGCAGTCTCAAACGCCTCCGATCGAATTCCGTCAGCGTGGATGGCCATCGAGACGTGTACCTCGCTCGTGGAGATGAGATCCACGGAGATGGACTGCTTGTCGAGGATGGAAAACACGCGGGCGAAGAATCCGTGTGAAATGGACCTCTTGTTTGAGTGGACGTTGATGACGCTGATCTGGTCCTTGATTGTGACGGCAGTTGGGCGCCTGGGATTCTTGAACAGCGCCCGCTGCGAAGGTCTTGATCGATGCAGCTGCTGTGCCGCCGACAGGATCGGGTCCGGAATCACCACCGTGCCGTTTCCGCGCGGGTTCTTAACGTTCTTGATGCGGATAGGGATGGGCGGATGGGCCCGGATGACCTGGTCCATGGTAAGGTGGTGGATGACCTCGGAACCGTAAAACGTCAATTCGGCGGCCTCTGACGGCGTGATGGAGGGCAGCAATCGAGCCGTGGGGACCTTTGAAGGGTCCGCCGTGAAGATGCCGTCGACTTCTTTCCAGATCTGCAACTCATCCGCCTTTAATCCCACGGCGCAGAGGGCCGCACAGAGATCTGTGTAGCCGCGACCAATATCTCCATCGATCAAGCTGCCAGGGACGTTTCCAAAGAAGCCCGTGACAACCGGGACCCGGTGCTCGCACGCGGTGAGCTTTTTGAGAAATCTGCTTACCGCCAGCTTGTAAAAGCCGGCATCCAGGGATGGAGAAGGGGTGTCATTATGCAAGACATCTGACAGGTCCACATATTCAGCGTCAACTCCTGAATCTTTCAACAATGTAGTCATAAACAAGCAGCTGAGCTTCTCGCCGAAGCTGATGACGCGGTCTTTTGATCTTGAGTTGATTTCAAGGTTGAATCTCTTGGTGGCCATGATGTACTCAATCAACTCCTGGCATTCCGCCTTGAGCTTGGCTACCAAGCCATCTCTCAACTCTGGATCCTGGACAAACGTCTCGGCGGCGGAGACATGATCATTGCAAACATCTTGGATGAGCCCCGCAGCCTGCTCAATCAATTCCTGTTGCTTCTCCTCGGAGCTGAGGGGCGTAGCAATGTTTCTGAGTTTTGTGTAGACAGAAAGTAGCCTAGACGACGAAAGTAATGAGAAATCCGCTGCAAGATGTAACGAGTCCAACATGGGGGGTTTCTTACCGACTGGTGGTGCCCTCAGCCTTCTTGCCCGTGCTTCGAGCAGAGCATACAACAACGACTCGGTTCCGCGAAAGATTGGCCCTGTAGCAACATCATGATGAGCTGGAGGCCATACATTGCGTGACTCACCATCGCCACATGTGGACAAAACTTACTTGACAATATCACGAGCAATCTATCATGAGAGCGCGCATCAGCATTGACTCATTGAACCCCCCACAAACTTTAAAAAAGTAAAAAGGACAGAATGAAATCAAAAGCGACCTCAACTCTCACTCACCTTGTCTGGGAATTTTCCGACACTCGTACCTCCAAACTTCTGAACCACCCAGCCCAGGTCGGACGAATTATCACATGTCGCGCTGCCCATGGTGATGACGATGCTTCCTTGCTGCTAGCGACTTCGGAATCGAAACTGAATCCGCTAAATGGCCACTCTGCGCTCCACTAGATGAGATGACGTTGTCTTGGGTCCCAATTACCCCTAGAAGACAAATAATGGAAAAAAGAAAAAAGAGTAAAATTGAGTGAGTAAAATGTTCAAGACACGAAGTCAAAAAGGATAGTGGTGGTTGAAGTATGTACTGTAGTTAGCTTTTTAATAGAATAGAAAAAAAGAGAAAGCCACAGATTGAAAAAGCCTCCAATGGCAGAAAAGGTAAGGGGAAAAAAAAGGTTGCCTCAGCTCAGTCCGAATCTCCAATGAATCGAAAGAGTCACAGATTTAGTGGAGGGGCGTTTCGGACACCGAATGGTCCAAAATCTGAGTGATGGAGCCGGTTTTGTATTGTGGCGTGGGCCGAAGAACGGCGAGTTAAGTCTCCAGTTTTTTTTTCGTCCGCTCCGAACAGGGAAAATCAAGGTCTGGTTCGAGGGAATTTTGCAAGGCCCGGCAAAGCGGTTATACTATTAGTCGTCACATTTATCAATTGAGTCTCAATTTGATGTCTATCTCATCATTCTATTGCTGTATGCAGACGGTGAGTCTTGGTGGTGAGTCTCAGATAAGACAGACCCCTGGGCACGAATCAAACCACTGCCGTTGAACGCATCCGTCTTACTTGGCTGTGGCGGCTTACGTACCGAAGAGGGCAATGGTAGAAGTTGTTGTCCTACCTATTGCAGCCAGTAGTTACAAAGATATTACTCTCCTTTCTTTCATTCTCTTTGACTACTTCTCCAACTATACTTATTAATTCACAATTTGCTACTCATCCTTTAGAATATGTCCTATTCCCTTACTTGTGGCACAAACGGGTGAGCCACAACATGCATGACATCCTAGTACTCTGCTCAGCTATCATGATATCAAATAAAAAGGAAAAAAGAAAAAAAAAACACGTCTGCAGCAGAGAACCCATTCACACCGTATCCGGAGAAACAGGTGCTGAATACATCGTACACCCTATCCAGTAATTGCCAACACCCCGTCTATTCCAACACGCCCCTTGCCATGGTCCTCCCCTCCAATAATAAAAAAAGAATACAACCAGCGGGAAACAAGATGGCCACCGCAAGGCCTTTGAAATATATAACAAGAAACAGAAAAAAAAAAACACCAATCCCCCGGTCGGAACCATCCGTACGGAAGCCTTTTATTATAGTCCAGATGTCGTGTCGTCGTCCATTCGTCCGATCATCATAGTGATTAATCCGTCTCCTATCGCAGCGAACTTCGGTCGAGCTGATCTTGGCCCAGACCAGAAGCAATCCGCTGCGTAATTAATTCTCTCATCCCTCTTCATTCCATCTTTGCAATATCTTTGAAACTTCTTTTTTCTTTTTCTGCAAGACAGTTCATGTAGTTTCGTGGAGGCGAGAAAGGGTTACTATAAGCTTGCACCCGCTGTCAGTTCGAGCCCCTGGCCTTCTGCTCCTGCGAAAGTGAACTTGTCCATGGGGAAATCTTCCTCGGGAGTCCGAATTCCTATGCCACTATCATCGTGGGAATCGGCAATCATCGGGGCCGAGTTGGTATTGTTTGGTGGTGGAAACGGTGCTCGTCCCGGCTGCGTGTGTGATACATGGGCTACGCTCACATCGTCGCTGCCACTGCTGTATCGAGAAACCTGTCTGCTCGTGGGCTTGCTGGAGACCTGAGACTGAGGCTCTGCCGTCGGTATGGGCGCTTTGGCACTTTCCTTCATGAACCCGCCTTGCTCGGCCAGGAAGCACGTCATTTCATCCACCCACGTCTTTGTCACCCACCAGGAGCCAAAGCTCTTACCTTGGGCTAATGTGAGATCTCGCATGACGGCGGTTCCAACCCTTTCAACACACCACACAATATCTGCATGTGATGCGTAAGGGAACTTTGCTGGCAGGCTTTGCAAGAAATTGACCCATCTGTCCAAGACGTTCTGACCCGATGTGTCGACGCCAGCATCGGCCTCCGCTTGGCGACCACTGCGTGTAACCACGTCCCCATAGATGGTTAGACATTCAACCTCCCAAGGAACATTTGCCGGATCTAGCAAATCTCTAATCTCAGTCACGAGCAAGGTGACGACGTCGTCCATGCCGCGGGTTGGAACGCACTCGGCAATCTTGCGGGCGCGAATCATGGTGATCCAGTCAACATACATCTGATCGCGATTGGCCGGGTTTGAGAGCATGTTGGCTGCAGCATGTGCCGTCAGATTCACACGCAGGGCACGATCCAACAGGCCTGCAAAAATGGCAGCCGGCGATTCCTTGGCCGTAATAACGTGCTGTGGCTGGCCTTGGAACGAGTCTCGAATATGGGGCACTAATCTCTCGGAAATGTTGCGGAGGGTGTCGAGAACTGGCTTGGGAACGACTTGAAGAGTCAGGCCAGAGACAATGCGCATCATGCGTTGGTATAGCGCAATGTCGCATCCTTCAATCCACGGGGCAAGGGCGGGGTGTCCAAACAATTTCTGGACGGGCATGGTCAGTGTGCCCTGGAAAGACGTGTATAGGTGGAAGAACGTCTTTTCACGGCAGTATCGAATGCATTCTACCAAGGATGTGCAGTGTGATCGGTACAGAGCAGATAGTGATTTGGCTGCATCGGGGTCAGTTCCATGAGGAAGATAGGATTCAATCGGAGGTAGTGCAATTGGCTCGGATTGTTCGAACGCGCTCTCATCAGGGGGCGGAAACGCCAGCTGCAGCTCCGTCTTGTTGGATGTAGCGTTCACGTTATCAATGTTGCTAAGGTCGGGGTGGTTATAGAGGCTGTGGGATCTGTTTGATGACTTGGTCGGTAGGGGGTTGATTTGAGTTTGTGTGGCTGTTTGGGGCGAGGGCAGTACATCGCGGCGAACATTGTTATTATTAGGCTGGGTTGGGACGCTGGAGCTGGGTCAGTAACAGGTCTTGTTTTAATTCCATATTCGCATCGTAGTCTCGTCCTTTGACTCACCTAAGGCTCTGAGAAGGCGCTGCTGCTGCTTCTGGGAGTGCCCTCGGGGGCTGCGGCTGCGGCTCCTTTGCTTCTGGCTGATCCTCAGCGAGTGCGAAGTTGACGTAGTGGTATTTTGATTCGCCTCGAACTCCAAGACGGCGTGTCTTGAGGCCGGGGAAGAGAACCCTAACCAGCTTTCCGAAGCTAGCTGGGTTCAAAACTGTAATTCTTTCGGTAGCGCACCGTGAGGCATAGTTGGCATACACTCGGCCGCGAGGAACAGAGCCCTTTCCTTTGGAACAGACTGAATTGATCCTGCAAACGCACAAGGTCAGAACGAACAACACTAAACACATATAGCACATGGCGCATACCACAACATGGCAAAAACCTGGCGGGTCCGCTCTGAGTTGGGTCCTCGCTCGTTTCCATGCAGTTCACGTGCCACATCCTGGAGACTGCGATGCCGATTCGCGCTGTAGAGGTGCCTCATTTCCAGCTCGTTGTTTGCACTAGATCTCGTGGCCGTCTTGACGGCACCGGCGGCCCCTGTCATGGAGTCGCCGTCCTCGTTCTCTTCGCGATCCAGCATCTGGCTGTCGCCCTCGGTGAAGCTCGCATTGGCGCCGTACTGCTCGGCAGGCAGCGGATGCCTCGTCATTGTGTGGTGTTGTTGATATTGCATGTGATGGGCCATGGCAGGTCCCATAGATCCGTCCATGGAGAAGTCGTGGTTCGAGGATTGCATGTGGGTCGCCGCCTGCAGGATCATGTCCTCAGGGGACATTTGCGGTGCGGCTCCCAGGTCTTTCGAGTGTCCGTGGTGCTCGCTGGGGATCCATTGACCGGTATAGAGAGATGAGGCCTCGGCGAAGGCGGTTTGGTCTAGATTGGACTGGGTAGCAGCGCTGTGAATCGACGTCGTGGAAGCGCGGGAGAGAGGCCGCTTCCTGGCCTTGGCCGCTGCGCGTGTCGCTGAATTGTCTGCAGGGAAACGAAGAGTTAGCTGGCAGCGCCGTGAAAGGGATTAAAAGGAAAAGCAATTGCACAGGCTAGGAAAAGCATACCCTGTTCCATGGTGAGAGTCTGGCGTGGTTGAGTTTCAAGGGCTGAAGTTTGTCGTCGAAATGGCTGCTAACTAGACAACAAACATTGGCTGTGGACCGGAGACACGAGCAGGTTTGGCGCCCCGGATCTCGCCGCGACCAGACGCGAGCAAGGGTCAAAAAAAATCCCAAGATGGAAGCGAATAAGGAGCTGATGCAAGCGACTTTGCACAGGAGCTGCAGGGGCGATTCTGTCGATGCGCGCGCCTGGTGGTTTGTGCCGAGTCGACTTTTGGCTGCAGCTGTTGTTGTGATTTGATTTTCTGTTGCGAGGCCAACGAGAGGAGAAAAGCAGACGGGCAGACGCAGGACCCCAACTGGGCAAGAAGCCAAACTAGGCAAAACTAAACAAAAGGCAGAATAACAAACTTTGCGACATTAGGTAAGCAGGCTTGCGCACTAATTAGGTGGAATTCCAGCTGAGGCCGAATTGTGAGGAGCGGGGCAATAACAAAAGAGTTCGGAAGAGGCTGTCATGTCATACCTTATAATTTCATGGTGGCTTTTTTCATTAATATGTACATGAACCAAGGGATGCAGGACAGAAAAAAACATAAAATATTGTTATTATTCTCTTTTCTATCTTGCCTGCTTGACCTATCTTAGTAATGGCAGATATAGTAGTCAACTGTGCTCTACTGAGAGTGAAAGCACCAGACATTACCACATACACTACCTAGTAATGATTTCATTCGAAGTCCCTAGCTCCCGGATGCAGTGCCGGACAGCGCTTGCAATACGGTCATACTCAGCTCCGTACTTGGCATCATCATTCTGAGGAATACTGTAAAAACTTAAGAAGCGGTATGGCACCTTTTGGCTTGACCACCTCAGTAGATATGCTCAGTTGTTGTTCAGGTTAGTAATTGTCACTTTGCTCTCAGTCTGGCATTACCTTAGTTCCCTGCATGGTACTTGTTCAAAGTACATAGATGTTTGATAGGTGATATCACATGCGCGTGCTCATGGTCCGACAGCCTCTGTCGGGTGCTCCCTCGCAAGCTAGAACTCCAAGTCCAAGACCTCTCACAACCCCCTTGCTGCTGACGTCCCCCAAGTCCAGGGGACAAGACTAATGCCCGGAATACTACTGGGTAGTGCGGAGTAGTCGCCACGTACAGAGTACCTCGAGTCAGCACCCGATCGTGACGAGCGCTGCGCTGTACAGGTACGCATCTTCTACGGCGTTCTACATCCCGTAGTTAGGCACATTCAGGAAATGCTCCGCTGGGGCCCCATCTCGCTGCGTTATCTGCTGTCTTGACGTCTTCCATTGGTCTTCCATTGCCGTATTGCTCAGGCTGCTGCGTTTTCCCCTCCACCACACCTGAAGCGGCACCGCAGAATATCCGACCCTTCCATGCAAATGATAGGATGGCATGTATCTAGCCCATGGCGTGTACCCCTCACTCCGGCCAAGCCCTGCTGGGCTGAGCAGGTACCTTGCCGGATGCCGACACCTCGGCCCTAACACAAGCATGGCCCCAGTTTCAGCACGGAGCAGATCGACTCAGCAGCACACGTAGCCGGTCCATTCCCTTGCCAAGTGCAACCTGTTACTTCCACAAGCCCCAAGCCGCTGACGCTATTTATCAAAGCTTCCTGAAATCTGGGCTCGATCAACCTCTTAATACCATCATCACTCCCATTCCCGCATCCACCCTTATTTTGTAACTTTCTTCCTCCTCTTGCTCTGCTCTGCTATCTCGAAGCACCTCCCCTAGCGCTACCATCACTTAACCATCTACACCTTGTGCTTATTTCTTTCTTATTTTTATTTGCGGGGACCTTTTGCTGTCGTCGCAAGAAATTCCACGTCGACAGCTGCGCAAATTTGAGCATCAAGCTTCAACCTAAAGCAAAATGGCGTCTGCTCAAGCAAAGGCTCAGGACTATCTGAGCGTCATTGATAAGGAGGTTCGTCTGCTGCGCCGCCTCGGCCAATGCTATACCTTCAATCGAGCTCTGCGTGCTGACTTTGTAAAATGTACAGCTCTCCAAATACCCCGCCCTTAACAATCTCGAGAAGCAGATTGGTGTCCCCAAGGCCTATGCCGTCATCGGTGTTGCTGCTCTCTACTTCTTCCTCATCATCTTCAACATTGGTGGCCAGCTCCTCACAAACTTTGCTGGCTTTGTTCTTCCTGGCTACTACTCTCTGGGCGCTTTGTTCACCCAGTCCAAGGAAGATGACACCCAGTGGCTGACGGTGAGTTACTTCTGATTGCCCCTGCACATTGCATCTACGCGGACCAAAGAATCACGGCGACTAATTCCATTTTTCAGTACTGGGTTGTTTTCGCCTTCTTCACCGTCGTCGAGGGCTTCTTCAGCATTGTCTACTGGTTCCCCTTCTACTTTGTCTTCAAGTTCATCTTCCTGCTGTGGCTGGCTCTCCCCACTTTCCGGTAAGTTTCTCTTCCAGAAAGCTTCCACCTGTAGAAAGGTCTAATTTTTCTCCCCTGTAGCGGCGCTGAGGTCGTTTTCCGATCTTTCCTTGCTCCTACCCTCGGCCGATACTTCCAGGGCCCTGGCACTTCTGCCGGTCTCCGCTCCAAGACTGATGCCTTTGACAAGACTCAGTAAATTATGCTAGCTTGAGCAGCTACTTCCACTTGGTCGCAAAGATCAACCACTTGCTCGCCAAGTCCCGGACCAGGTGCTGTAGACCCCAAAGATGGAAGACGGGCCAGATTGAAACAACCGATTATTGGGAATAAAATGGGGTATCACGGAATCGCCGGCACATGTTGGATTTCCGGGGAAGGATTAGGGTTATCTGAAGAACCAAGAGCTTGGGAATCAGGATTTCGATAACGCATGTTTGTTTAGAAGGTGTCATGAATTGGAAGCTGTAGGGCGCAATCGAGTATCAGTTTGAAGAGAAGAGAATGAACATGTGACAATGGAAAGACGCTTTGCGACGAGCAGGAGTCCCAACTCAAGCTGAAGTGTAGGAGCATGAGCTCTCCGGCCCAGCCAATGACGCCACCATTTGACAGCCCAGGACGCTACCGCATTGAACTGCCAATTATCCGGAACATTTATTTACTAAAAGCCACTGCTTTCTTTTCTAGGAGTTTGAACTGAAAAACGACACCTAATCTGTTGTATTTTTTGCACGTGCGCATGCGCGCATTCGGTGTGCACTCTGTCTCTGTCTCTGTATCGATGGTGCAGAAATGTCCGGGATACGAGGTACCAGCTGCTGGATTGCGGATTACGTGGCTGTGCGGGTGAGCTGCGCCTCTCCCTGAGTGCGGCCCCTGCGCGCTTCGATAACTGCCACCCGCCTGATAACCGGCATCTGGTACTCCGTATTATCGTGAAACGACGATCTGACAAACCATTGAAGCGGAAGCGAAGCGAAGCCGACAACGCCAGCTGACGGCCGGAGAAGGAGGTTCATTCTTTCTTTCTTTTCTTTTTCTTTTTCTTCTTTTTCTCCTTTTGAAACATTGCACAGATCCACCATGATATCACATGTCTCCTGGAGATCGACATATCACAATTAGAAAAAAGAACATGCCGCATTACTAGACGACCTTCTCGCAAGCGACAGTCCAAGATAACAGAAGCCCGCACGGCATGCGCCTGTGATGCTATTGACCCCATTGCAATCGCGACTTGCGGCCTCTCTCGCGGGGCTGCTGGTTGTTTTGATGCTCTACATTCTTCTCTTCGCACCCACCGCGGCGCTCGCTCTGGAGCTTGCAGCACCTCCTCTGTCCGACTTGACGACCCCGGCAGAGCCTCTGCGGCTGGACGCTGAATCGCATTCCTTTTACGAACCCGATTTTGCCTTGTTTGATCGCGGTATAGTCGGTCGAGCCCCCGTCGATTCGACCCCTCTACAAAACAACATCCCGATCCCACTGAATCTTGAGCCTGGTGCCTCTGCCTGTTATGTGGTGCAGAAGAGCGTCATCTTCAGCGGCAGTGGAAGCTCGGGCTCTTCCAACTCCAAACAAGAGCTGAAAAGGGATGATCAAGACTTGGAGAGGCGTGCCGATGATGATAATAATACGCCAAATGACGACCAAGGCAGTGGTCCTACAAGAACTCTCTACCTATCTGCAAACACCTGCCTTCAGCCACACAGCACATCTTCGGACTCATCATCGACACCTCCGCAGCTGCGTTTTTTCATCTCTACTTCTAGCAAAGATGGATGCCCTGACGTAACGAAACCTGCGGCCGGAGTTCAGTCAAAGGCATTTGTAGAAGGGGCTGTCATGTACAGCTTAAACGCAACAGGAGACGTATACGTCACCGTTTCAGCCCCGAATGTCACCAAAGATTTCCAAGGCATATACAATTTTGAGATTGCAGCATCGATTGATGCCTATTACTACCAATACAACTCGAAGGATGGCCAACTGCTATGGATGGACAGTGACGCCAAATCTGCCCTGCTCCAGACAGCGGCTTTGACAAGCAATACAAGCCAGATCCAGTCCATCATGAACGCCGGTCCGCAGTACGAACTTTATGTCCAGGGCAGTAAGGCACCGATTTTAGACGGGCTAACGCGTTCGGTTTGTGGGATGAATAATATTGCTCAGATTGCTTCGAAAAGACTGGATAATGGAGAAATGAATAACAATGAATTGGTGCGAACCAAGATGACCGACAAGGGCCCAGGTGGCTGGCCCAGGCAACAATACTACTTTGAAGGGCTCAACTCCAGTTCGTCATATTCCGGAATTCTAGTCAAGGTTGTGAATACAACAACCAGCTCCAAGAGACAAAGCACAGGGGTAATTGGAGGTGGAGGCACCGTCTTTCCACCCACCGATTTCCAAACCTCAGCAGGTATGATTTTACTTTTCACATTTCGGGGGCTAGGAAGCACCTAGTAGGTATAAATGAGCCATGTACTAAGAAGCTCTAATAGGGACAAACTGCAATCTCATCACCGATCTGGACTTTTGCGACGACGTGCAGTGGGCAGCTCCTGGGAACAACAAGTTTAACAACACGGAGCTGGGAAATCTCTACGACGCTTATGCCAAGCAGATGTACGCCAACTTTCAAAACGTGATGATGCAAATTCCTTGCGAAGCGCCGTCTACGCAGCGATATTCATTAGCAGTCAACTGCAACAACTGTACAGTGGCTTACAAACAATGGCTCTGCGCCGTCGCCATTCCCCGTTGTGAGGATTTCTCGAAGCAGAACAACTACACCATTCCACGAAATGTCGCTCAGTCCTTCCCCAATGGCACTTTCCTCCCGGATGCGCTACGACAAGAGCTTATGAAGACGCCGGCTTTCAACACATCCCGAACCACCTTCATAGACGAGATGATTGCGCCAGGTCCCTACAAGGAAATATTGCCTTGCGCGGATCTCTGCTATGGGGTTGTCCAAGGATGCCCAGCGGCGATCGGCTTTGGGTGTCCCGAGGCCGGCAAGCTTGGATTCAATGTGAGCTACGGGCTACGAGACCCTAACGGCGGAGCAGTTACCTGCAATTACCCAGGAGAACCGAGAACTCAAGTCAGTGCCTCGGGAGTAATCAAGCCCAGTCTGGTGCTCCTTGTTGCGGCTCTTGGTCTTGGTTCGGGTCTTTTGCTATGATATGAGGGGTGAAAGAAGAGCAAAGTGGTATTTATCCCGCATGCAAGGCGTTCATGGTTAGCGTTGACGGTTAGCGTTGACGGTATTTGAAAGGTTGGTTCACTATTTTGAGAAGAAAGAGGAGCATGGCGTTTTACGGGCGACATATAATTTGACCAAGGCTGTTTTATGGTGAGGCTGGCCCCCTGGAAGGCCAGCGGCTCTTTTTGAATAGAAGCCTGGAGATTGGCTGGCGATTTGAATCACGCCTGTGATGATTGGCAATATTAAGCGTATAGAGAACGAAATACAGGCAAATGCATGCATCAATAAGAGCTGAGACCGTTCAATCGTTGACAATGGTAGTATTACAGTGGCCCTTTCATTTGACCTCGGTTTATGGATATGTTCGTCGTCTGTATCGTGATGGCTTTGGGTGTATTATTCCTCAGGCCGTATCACCACTCCCCGCATGAAGTTTCGATGTGAAGTTTCGATGTCTTTCCAATATTCAATGCCGTGTCGGTATCTTTCCCTTCACGGCATATCCTTCTTCCCATCTTTTGTCTTTTGATATTCATTCACAGTGCTTTCCAGCGCCGCAATCGTCGCTACAACAACACACATTCCCGTCAGCTTCGGCTTCCCACAGGAGAATCCGGTGACATAAAGATTCATTCTTGCTCACCGTCAGCCTCTGCGCGATGCTCATCGGCCTCGAGTTTCGTCCAGGTCCAGTATGCGACCTGGTATGTGAAGACGGCGAGGACGAGGACCTTGCCTATCGGGCGGGTGAACGTCTTGTAGAACTGCGCCTATTGTTGCACACGCCGCAAGTCAGTACCAATGACATTGAGAAGGCGAGAGAAGAAGAGGCTGCTAACCACTGGACTCGGCTGCTTCGTCGCATAGCTTCTCGCCTGTCGCATCGCACCACCACCCGGCAAAAGAGCCGCTCTCCGACGCAAGACGCCCAGCCCCAGAGCCGGATTCATCGTTTCGGCTATAGAAAACCCGGATCGCGAGAAGTTCGTCTCAGGGAGATGCACGTGTCTCAATGCGTGCTTTTGCCGGTCATTGGGCGCTGGAGCGCATTGTTCGCCGATGGAAAAGCTCCAGTTTCTCTCGGGCTCTGTCACCATAGGGCCGAAAACTGTAGTGCAGTTTTTAGCATCACGGGCCTGCTAAAGAGGGCGCTAAATTCTGCTGCCAGATCCGAACCATGCAGACGTTGGAACAGGACATCGATCATGCACCATGTGGCGGTGCGGGCGGACAGTACCTGTCGAGTACATACCCTCTGTTTAGCGCTGCTTCCCGCTAAAACAGCCTGGAACAACTGCGCTATTGTCCAGCATGTCGCACCCCGCAAAGGACAACATCGAACTGGGCTGGACCGTTTTTAGGCCCGATACACGCCACATGCACTAAAGCACCTGTACTCATACTCGTACAGGCAGCTCCCCAGGCACACACCGCGAGCTACACAAAGGTACCGACTACCTCTCCCGCCGCTCCCCGTAACCGGCGCGAGCTCGTATCCGGAACCTCTCCATCGATTAGATAGCGCCGCGGCTATTTTCCCTTGACGACACATGTCCTTGTCCCAGATCCCTGAAATCAATCTTGCTGGCCATTTACTTCTTCCTATTCCATTCCTTTCGATTCTCTCTATCGCCTTTTTTCGCTCCTTCGTACAATTGACTTTGTTTCGCGGTGTCCTTGCAAAGAAAACAAAATCTGTCCTCCTAACGAACACTCTTCGGATTTGACACGACATCCGAAATAATTCGCCCCCGTCTAATTAAAGCTTCCGGTATAAGAAGTCGCGAAGCATCACCCGTTCTGGGCGCAACCTCTCCAGCGACGTTACACTTTAACCAATTTCTCTCAACAAACTCATAAATCACAATGGTAAGCATCTATCCTCCGTAATTTATATAGAAAAGACAAAAAAAAAAACCATGTCTGACAACCAGCAATTCTACAGGCCCAAACCCTCGAGCAGCGCCGGCGCAACGCCAAGTTCGCCAAAGACCAGGAGAACAAGATGGGCAAGTCGGAGGACCAGCTCAAGAAGCGCACCAAGGAGACTCCCAAGTCGCCCATCTCCATCTTCTGGCTCGGTATGTCCAAATTCGAATCCCCAATCCTAAACTTGCGCTTACTTGCCCTGGTGCAGCCATTCTTGGATTCGTCGTCTTCGGCGGACTCGTCTTTGAGCTCCTCTCGCGCTTCTTTGGCATCTAGTCCGAATGCCTTGAATCCACTACCTAACCGACAAATTCGAATTGAAACAAAGCGAAAATAAACAAAAAAAAAAGTTGAAGGAAAAGGGTTGACGGCCTACGAGAAATGGCAGAGACCTTGACATTATAGAAGAAGGAAGAGCGAGCGCGGGCGTGGGAGGCGAGAGTGAGAGCAAAAATGATGGCCTGTGAGCGCCGTCAAGTGTCTTGGCGCTGCTGCCGCCACGATTGTTACATTGCCATTTCATTTGCGTATCTTGCCTTATTTGCGACATGATCCTAGGGTCGGCATCATGGGGGTTCACGGCGCATGGGCATTGTAAATCTAGTACTTGGGGATTTTATGAGAGGAGAGAACAGAGAACAAGAAACAAATCATTCCATATGGTATCTCCTGTGAGTCCTATCTAACGCCTTATAACCTTCATCCGTCAAATCAACGCGATGAACAGATGCAAACTTGACATGCAATGCGAAACGACAATGCTGTATGCAGTATAGTACAAGTGATGGGTTTGCCAAAGCATCATCGCTCAGAGAATGTGGCAGCCCTACGCACCCAAGCCGCGGCGCTTATGGCCACTTTCCTTGAGCATCATGCCAGCCTCGAACTGCTGCTGGATGGCTGCCTCGGCGCGGACCGAATTGCCCTTACCAGAGGCCATGCTGCCTGGTTTGGTGGCATTGGCACCAGCTTTCTTACCTCCGAGCAGTCTAAGGAACTTATCCTGTCGAGCTGCTCCTCCCTCGAGGCCTTGAATCTTGACCTGCTCGGTCGTCGCCTGCGTGACCTTCTCTCCTCCCTTGGCTTTCTTCTCTTTCTTGCTGACCGGCTGCTCAGCATTTTCCTCGTCTCTCTTTCTCTTGCTGTTAGTCTTGGCCTTGGTACTGGCTGCCTCTTCGACGGCTTTGCCCTCCTCAGCCTTGGACTTGGACTTCTTCTTATTTTTCTTCTTCTTCTCGCCGCTGTTCTCCTCTTCAGCAGCCTCAGTAGCGCCGTTGGGCTTGCCCTTCGAGGTAGCCGTGGTAGATTTAGCAGCGTCTTTCACGACGGCATCAACGTCCTTGTTTTCCTTGGAATCGGCATCGTCGTCATGCGTGAGGTTGGAAGGGAGTTGGCTGTCACCATCCCCGGTAGTTTTCTACAAGCAAAGTCAATAACACGCGCAGAGCCATATATACACTAGAATAGAAACTTCGTACCTTGAGAGCCTTTGCCACGCGCTTGGCCAGCTTGTCAGCGTCTTCCGCCTGCTGGAGCAGCTGCTTGGCCTCGGCTTCAAGCTTCTTGGACTCTGCCAAATTCTGGAGAAGCTTTTTCTCAACCTCCAAAAGCTGCTTCTCTAGAATCTTGTCACTCTTCTTCTTGTCACTTTCCTGCGTCTCCTTCTTGCCTGAGATGGGGTTCTTGGCATCATCGGAAGCTTCTTTGGCCAATTGTTCGTTGGCCTTGCGCTCGGCTTTGCGAGCCTTCTTTTGGGCCTTGCGAGCAGCTACGAAGTGTTACGATGAGCTTTGAAAGACTTGTCAAGGTCATAGGCAATGTGGACACATTGAAGCACAAATATGTGACTGCCTTTCAAGAAGGAGAAAAGAGAGAGAGAGCGACGAAAAACCTACCTCGATCGGCATCCGCCTTTCCGTCGGTTGCAGAATTGCCCATGATGACTTGCAGAATAGGAAAGTGATCAAGACAAAATATATTGAACAAGTTACAGTGAACGGATTTCTGTGTATTCAGAGACTCAGTCGTGCGTAGTTGAGATTGCGCGTAGGCCAAGTTGAAGTTTGAGAAATCTTGGTGGAAAGCTGCAGGCGATCTGCGATCTGCAGCTAGAAAGAGCTGCTGCACCAAAATAAAAAAAATATGGGCTTTCTGCCGGGCGGTGAAGAGCACCCCACACTAAGCGTAAGGCAGGTACGCAGTGCAAACGGGTAGCGATTGCCGGGCGAAGGAAGGTGGGGTGAGAAGGAAGCGAGAAGCCGTGGCACCTGCCAGTAGCGCGAGATCAGGAACGATGCGAAATACTCTGGATAGGAATTTTGGGTCTGGTTAACGAGAGCGATCTTTGAGAATTGATGCGTCATGACAAGGCAGGTGGAAGTGAGATGAATGAATAAGGCAGTAAGCAGTATTGATACATTAGTAGGCAGTAGGTTACTACCTTATAAGGTGTTGTTGTATGGTAATTGGTACTAATGTATTTGAGGCAGCTTACAAAAAGGCGAACTTATTGGATTATGCATGATAGTGCCAGCGCAAAGTGTTGAATCTCGCCCCATGATGTAAACAAAACGGTGATTTGAAGTCTACTACTACAATCTGCATCCCTGATTCCAAGCATAGAACATCCGGCTCTAATATAAGTGGAATATACGAAGTTGAAGAGAAGGAGAGCCGTTGCTTCTCTTTGGTTAGCCACAGATTCTATTCTAAAGAGCCTAGCTGAGGATCTTCCGCCTTACTCGCTCCACCGACACTCCTCCATACAAACGCAAATCACTGCCACAACAATTCGAGCACTTTGCTAGAAAATATCTACGAAATGCTAGAGTGGATTTTCAAGCCATTTGTGCGTTGCATGGCATGTAACCTAATTATGCAGCAAGTTGTGTGCCGGATCCTTCATGCAGCCCGCCTGGCGCGAGGCTTGAACCCCGAGATGATCGGCCTGTCCACTTCCACAAATCTAGATCAAAAGCCACAAAATAAAGGCCCCTGTTCATTATCCGCCGTCGTTAACCGCAACCAACACACATGTGTGTAACCGTTGATTTTTAACATTAGACATCATGCAAGGGGATTGCCGGTTTCCCTTAGCCTACATGCACAGCAGCTAAACTTAGGGCAAAGGATCACTCATATCATCTTTCGATGCCAGCACATCAGGAGTTCCAGTTTATTTATTTCAAGCCATGTACATGTAATGATCAACTTCATAATCGCAACTGTATATCTTGATCGTCATCAATGAGAAGAGGTGTAGTGTTCATCAACGTCTTTATGCTTTCCCGAATATGCGCCCGCGCCTTAAGACAACTCAGAGAGTATAGAGACATTGTATCTCAAGGGAAAATTCCAGTACTTGTAGAAAAATGAGGATTGGTCGACAAAAGAATATAAAACAGAAGAAAAGAAAAGAATATGAAGAACAGGAAGAAGAGAAAAAGGGAAAGGATATATAAGGATATATTCATGTGTCTTCATGAAAACATGGGGTAGGATTGACCAAAAGTAGGCCCATCATAGACGTAGGTATTCTCATCCAAGTAGCCATCGTTGGCTCCGCCGCTACTATAGCTGGACGTCTGGCGCACCTCGGAGCTGAAAGACGTAGAATAATTTCTAGCGACAAAGCTGTCTTCTAGGCGTGTTCCCTGCCCGCTGCTCTTGCGGCTTTCGGCCTCATGTCCTCGAGAGACGATATGGCTCAGGCTCACACTGCCCCATGGCAGACCTGAGGGCTCTGGCTCTGTGTCTACATCGTCTGGCTCGGGAATGCGGTAGCTGTTGCCGGCATGTTCTTTGTCTTTTGCTTCACGCTCTGCTCTCTCTTTTTGTTCCTTGACTTTGCCACCTTTATATGTAGTTAGCAAGCTGCTGCTTAGCATAGCTAAGATATAGTTGGAGAGACATACGGAACTTGCGTTGAGCAATGCGATTTTGTATCCTCCTCCTCTCTTCTGGGTCTGTTACCTCAGACCACTCGGCATCTTTTGCACTAGCTTTACTTTTTTTTTGTGGTGTAGAGCAACTGCTGCTCTTATGTGATGAAGGCTCAGGACTTTGAGAGAGACTTCTGGATCGTTGTGTTGCAGGCATATTAACAGGACGAGACTCTACCCCGAGGTCAAAATAGAATATTTCGATGAACCGCTTGAGACTTTAAGCCAAGTTACGGAGAGTGTGTAAGTGTTTTTGTGGGCGCCGTATAGTCCAACGTGGACTTTTATACCCGTGTTGTGTCAATTGACAGGTGTGTTTAACTCAGGTTCACTGTGTGTCCAAAATAAAGCACGTGCTAATTGGGAAGTTATTGCATTAAGGCGAGCAGAATATCTCATGCTCAAATAGCCAGAGGGGAAATAATACACGGAGTGATAAAGATAGTCGCTGATTAAAATACATTCCAGAAGAGACGCAGTGGATAGTGGGAACCAGCCAAGGCTTATAAGTCAAACAGCGAGGCAAAATCAAAGCATGAGCCGTGAAACCGACCCAAGCAGAGCCCCAAGAACCAGAACGACCCAAATGCCAGAATAGCCCCGGCTCTAGCCCCAGCACCCGTCGGTCATCGAGCAGCGACAGCCGTGATTCAGGAGCTAAACGGGCCATCCGCCTGCTTACCTGTACGGACAGGGGACCGTAGTTTAGAGCATTCACGCCAAGGGATCTGCGGTACGCCCTTTTCAGACTCCACTGCGAGGATTCCAGGGTCCGGGCTGGTAGTGGCACGGAATCAGCGTGCGCGGCATCGTGTGTGGACGGAGGACGGAGGACGGAGCCGATGCTAGAGAGAAGGGATGGATGGATGGATGGATAGACTCATGGACCGATACGGAGGATGCGAGTTGAGGCCTTGGGAGGGAGGGCGTACAGGTAACAACGGTGACGTAGCAGTACTAGTTCTGTTGATGCTGTTTTGGAATCCAGAATTCACACGGCCGATGCACCGAAGGATCACAGGCGAGGGTCACCCGGGGGCGGGAAAGGCCCGTGAGTTTGAGCGCAAGAAGAGTGCTAAGGTAGAACAGGGCTAAGTTAGTGCTGGTGCTGGTTCTCGCACGAGTCTCCCCGTATATTTTGTGTGTCCGTTCTTGTACTCGTATGTTCCAATAGGGACAAGTAGCGTGAGAACTGCACCTGGAACCCGGCAGTGAGGGTAAAGCGACGCGGAGGTTACATGTACTCCTCCTGGGCAGGGGATCGTCAGCAGGGGGGATGCCGGTGTGAAGTATCATCTCATTGCTTGTTTTCTTGTTGTCACTTCCAGTGCCGGACGAGGATATGCATGTCCATGTGCCTACCACTTGCTGCCTGGTGCTACTGCTGCCCCAAGGCATCTACCTTAGTAGTAGGTACTAAGTGGTCAACAGCCATTCTACCTAGTACACAATTTAACGGGCGTGATAATGACTCCGAAACAGACGTCGGGATATTTGTTTGCAAAAGAGCCATCTATGAGTAAACGCCAGAACACTTGAGTACCAGCTAGAGGTATTTCCCAGGGCTACAGTTAGTGCAAGTAACATCAAGCCATCAAACGAAGCGGCACTAGACCGAAAGACGGCATGATTCAAGTCAAACAAGGTTAGAGATGGAGGTTAGCACTCGATATGGGCCAATCGTAATATTGCAGGTTTGTCTGGTGGGGCAAAATACCCCTGCTGGCCAATGTTAAAAAGACGACCTACGTACTGACTACGGAGAGCAGAATACATGTTCTAACAGCCCTTTGCCGCATAGTGGCTTCAGCTGCAGCTTTGGGTTGAAGCAAAGGAGTCCCATGTCAAAAAGAAGGGAAAAAAAGAAGGGGGGATTCTATTAGGACACAGTGGCTAAAGTCTTGGATACTGGTTCGTGGCGCCTTTTTCCCACCTCAGCTTCGGTTTGTCCCTTTCGGCTTCGGTGCCTTGTTCTGTGCACATGTTCACCCTCTCTTGTCTCGAGACACAGACGCCACCTGCATATGCTCAAGGATACGAGTTCGAGACTTGACAAGACTTGACAAGACTTGACTGCCCGAGAATTAGAGCAATCTTGGCGATTGTGAGGCGTGAATTGTGGCCAATTGTGTGCTAGGGCCGTTGTAGCTCTGCCCGTTCGAAGCCCTGGACGCTATTTATAGGTGACTTAACGTTGATGCGAGTTCCAAGTCTAGAGTCGCTTCGATACCGAGCAGGGCAGTTTAGTACTACTAACGTCAAGTTGCTCCTTCCCAGCAACTGCCATACTGTAGGTCACGTTATGTGTAAGGTACCAGTGTGCGCAGACTTCTCGCAAAGCTTCCTTGAAATTCTTTCTCAACTTCACTCCTCCATCATTTTCATTGTCAGCCTCGCATCCTGCCTCTCCGTTGAGCTGAGTCCCGGCAGTTGACAAGCAACACCGCCAGAATTCACACCCCTACAGTTTCGACTTGCGACTACTACTACTCTTTCCCTCCAGTTGCTAGACTAACGCCTAGCCCTGTCTGTGCTGCTAGGATGACTCTTTTGCCGGCCAACGTTAATCTTTGGGGGCCACGCACAGGGCTGGCACCAATTACAAACAGCGTTACAAAAGGTCCCCGCCCATGCACTCCAGCTCTTCAGCCCAATCAAGAATCCCCGACTAATAAAGCGAGATATACGACGGGGTGCTAGGCGTCACAACCCCTTCCAACTTTGCGTCAGCGCAGCCCTCGTCCTGTTTTTGCATCTCCGCTGGTCTGGTTGACGCATTCGGGTGACAGAACCGAATGATTAATCGTCACCAGCCACGCCTGTTGAGGCTTGCTCGCGCAAGCACACACGCACTCAATGCCATGGCTCCAGGCGATGACAAATGGACACGCGCAAGAGTATGCTTCGTAATGCACAACCTAGACGATAGTATCGCTGTCATTTCTCATTCTCTCGTCTTTGCATCAATAAGCATGCTTGGAAATCCTTACTGCTCGGCATCTGCTCGACGCCTTATGGTCGACAGCGCAGACACCAGCTCACGAGCATGTTTCGTTGCCTCCAAGTCCACCAATACGAACGAACCTCTATTCGCATTGGCCAGATCACTTTCTCAGCTTTGAGTTCAGGAGGGTTGCTTCATCTCAAGCCATGCACGAGATGGGGTGGTACGTGCAAAAGCCACGCGCCTCACCCCACCGTCACCAGGCACCACGGTGCCAGAAGTCTCGCCTTGCTCATCGTATCAGGATGTCTCATGAATTCCCATGCCTAGGATAGGCTATTGGGCAAGCCAAGTGAACGTTTTCTGGACACTCGACGTGAGATGTGGCGGCGACACCGAACGCAGTCGGGCTAATAAGATCGTGTGTTGCTACAGAATTACACTTTGTGTGGTTCAAAATCACCCCGACTGGCACCCCAATCGCATCTCTATCGGCACTCGCAGAAAAGACGGATGCACTTGCTGCCTAAGAGTGTTGATACGAGACAAGGCAACCATTCGACCTGCCTCCCCCCAAGAGTCTAACACCCTGTTGCTTCTTCTCGCCATGGTGAATATCTCAGAGATCATGGATGGGAATGCCAGGGCATGACTACACTTGAGGCTCTTACCGAGCATTGACCACTAGCTTCTCGCTCTTCCCTCCCTGGCGTTGATGAGACGGGTTAGCGAGTGTGGTATCGTCAACGGCGCCCTCCCGACATCTCTAATGCCGCATCGTGGCCCTCACCCTTGTCTAGGAAGAACGATCTATTCAAGGAGCCGAGGCAGGATACACAATGCTAGCTCCAAAGGTGATATTGAGCCTACGCCCACACGGTTCAACAAACCGCATTGCTAGTAATGCATGTTATAAACACATGCTGCGATATGTCGCATGCTGTTTCCACCATCCCTGCTTGCCATGCGTTCCCATCCTTTGAGCTAAAACGCGGATGCCCTTCTGCATGCTCCGTAGGGCTGCTAAGAATACCACGGGTCAGGTTGGTATACAAAAATAGGGCACGTAGCCGTCGAAAAGAGCATGGCGATCTACACTAACCCGCGACAAGTATTCAGGGCGAGAGAGATTGTAATCTCAAGAGTTTTCTATTCTTAGGTGTTGCAGGGGTTACTCTATTTGATCTACATAATAGCTTGGTTGTCCTCGAGAGCCCCCACCCAGGACGGACACCTACACGATTCAGTGTAAAAAGAATGAATGAGGTCGTAGATGCTCGGCATACGTTGTCGATTCAATGACATTACTGTCTTTCTGAATTACCTCCTCACGCTATGCCTCATTTCTACCGCGGAGCAATGCATCTGATCTACCCTGGTTTTCAGCCGAGAACTCTGGTGCCTCTTTCAACTACATCTTGCCTGGTTTTACCCATCGGCCGCACATCTCGGCCGCTTTGCGTTTTTTTTCCCTGCTGCTTTTTGTTTTCTTTATTTAGCATCAACAGAAATCTTCAAGTCGGCGACACTCCGTCGCATTGGTTACCGTGGTGAGGCGATAGCTTGGGATTGGCATCTTCTCGGCTCAGAAAGAGGGGCCCCAAAAGTTCGTGGATGGCGAGGAGTGAAATTGTGAGTGCAGACGTTTCTTTGATCCAGTAGCTGCTCAGTTCTTTATTTAGAATGATAACTTTTGACTCACATCTACGTTGTGTGCTACACGTTATGCGTTATGCGTTATGCCGAGATAGAGGTTCTGCTAAATGGACTCGGACAAGTCCCGAGAAACATGGAAGGAAGAGAAAGACTCACACGACATGTGATGGGAAGAGTCAAGTCTACTATGTGAGTAACAGCAACTTGTACATTATACGGAAAAGAAAAAGATGAACACTTCATGTGACAGACGCGTGGGGCATTTACTTGGACATGAATCTCTTATTTTCCATCTTTGGTCAGTTTCTCCCAGCCTGCTTGGGTTATTATACTCGAAATTATTGATAATGATACACGACGCAGTTATCGGCACGACGCAAAATGCAAAGCTCAAAAAACAATCTCTAAAAATACCATCACTGTCACGGGCTCTCCATCTCGGCTAGTTGTGGCGACATTGTTGCTGGCCTTGGTACTACAGGCTCATCATGGCCAGTTTGCCCCATCTCCTGCGGCGGTTTTGGCGGTACCCAGAACCCAGACATATCGCTATGTCCTCCCATATACGCCTCTTGTGGGACTGATGAAGAAGCCATGCTCATGTGCGCGTTAGAGGCATAGTACGCATTAGGGGGGTGAGCAGGAGAGCCATATCCACCTGAGTGTACAGGGACTGGCACGATTTGCGGCTTTGCCGACTGACGGCGAAAGTACAGTAACAATCCGACGGCGAGAAGCAAAACTGCCGCGCCGCCGATGGCGATTCCTGCTATCGCTCCGCCAGACAGGGTAGCCGAGCTGGACTTGGAATCCGGGCTAGGGTTTGCATCCCCTGCTGACGTAGTGGTAGAGCTCGGGGGTTCTGAAGTTGTTGACGCCGAGCTCGTTGCCGATGCTGGGTTATTTACCGTAGTAGTCACCACCGAAACGTTGCTCGTTCCACTTGGCCCAAGGTCCTTGTATGCATCGCAGTCGGGCTTGGGCTGCGCAAGGGGGCATTCTTCTGCGAAGCAGATTGAGTAGAGCTGGCCGTTGATAGGGGGCGCGCACCGCACGGCGTATCGGGCATTCATAAACGTGTCGAGTGTTTCCGCATCCTCTTCCGAGAAGCCAAAATACTTGCTCGCCAGCGTGAGCTGCTCAACGAAGTATCCGATGTGCGTCTGGTTCAGGTTCATAAACTTGTGGACATAGGCCATGGAAAGAGGACCGCCGCTGTCGGCCGTGCGCGGAAATTTTGGCGCAAGACTGCAGCCGTAGACAAAACCAAAGGCCGTAAACCAGTGATTGAAGAGGCGGCTTGATTGAGAGAAACGATAACGGTGAGTAATGGCAATGATTGAGTAAGGCGGCAAAGAAGTCATGAAAACACTTACTACTGATTCGTCGACTTGTCTATATTGACGGAATTCGTGGAGCCATTCAAGAAAGACATGAGTGGCCCGGTAGCTCCTCCATCTAGCCAGTCAATGCCCACAGGCTGATTGTTCAAGTTCGTCGTCGCCTCTGTAGTGTGCCATCGCGATGGGTCAACAAACGAACAGTCAAGTTGGGGGCCTGTACAACTACACCGAGGGGATTGTCTTACTTGAGCCGTCGAACCAAGGTCGAAGGTATACACCAATCCCATCAAAGTTTCCTTTGTTGAAAATACCGGTGTTCTCATCGATTGGGTTTGGAAGACCAGCACTTCCAGCATAGGCGAGAGTGACGATGCTCTGGACGAGGAGCAACTGCGTGGTGACATTGCTCTCACCATACCGCTGCGCTGCGTAATAGTCGCATATTGATTCGTTACCGGCTCTCTGGGCGAGAGACTCTTGCCCTGCGGCCAACAGCAAGACGGCGGCGACGCGTTTCCACAGCATGTCGAGCCCCCTACAGGTACAGATCTGATGGACAAGTCATATGTCGAAGCAGCAGAAACAGATGATGAGGCGGGACAACCAGCGACCCGAGTGTACGGATTGCTCCGTGGTAATATAGGGGGCTCCCAGCCGGGCCATTGCATTCTGGCCGGGTCAGGGCCAGACCATTTTCATTTCCTCTAGCCGCACCAACTTGAATCCCAAATCCCACGGCGTGCATATTGTGGCGGACGAGGCCTCGCTCGATTTGCTGGACCGGGGGCAGCCATGGCGTCCCTGTCAGCCCAATGCTCGCTTCCTTCTCGAATAATTGCCCCCAGCAAGGCTGCGTCTAACGTTACTGCTGCGGCGCCCCCATGTGACTGACAGCTCAATCGCTGGCTCTTTTTTTTTTTTCAGCTTGTCGAGGCAACCAGCGGGATGGCCTCTGTGAATGGCCATGTCCAAGCAAGCCCCAGAACTGGGCGCTCCATACCCAAACGAGGATCACCGACTAACACCACGGCATGATGCCTGAAGTACGAGTAGCTCTCGCGCTATCCCGTGTTTTCGGCTACAAACTTGGCGTTCCAATCGGCACTTGGACAAAGCAGCGCGAGTTGATTGGAGAAGAGGCGGCAGCAAGCCCTCCTGCAGTGCCAATGCTTATATCTGACGGCCGGAACGTGAGTGATTTGTCCAGGTGCCCAGCGCGCCAATCCTTTGCGGCTGAAGATGGCTTATTCAGTAGTCGAGCTCGCGAAAATGCAAGGGGGGGTCGATGGTTTAATCTTACCGTCAATACTATCGTCTTTAGCTTGCATATTCGGCTGGGACTGCCAACAACAAAACAAACAAAACTATCTGAGCTTGGCGATAATTTCAGGCAGCCGTTTCTTGTCGGTGAGACATCTTGTGATTTATGATGATGGCCAGGACCGGGTTTTGTGGCAAACGCCATGATGCTTGGTATTTTGGCGTCGTGTAAGTTGCGGCCTAGATTATGCTTAAAATGGCCCAGCCCAATGGTCGGCTGTCGCTACTGAGTCAAGCTACATACATAAAAAAGTTGTCGGGTGCTTTGTTCACGGTATCCCAGGTTACTTCTTCTATAAAATAATAATAGTCATCATATCGTTCAGTGTAACAATTTTATCATACTCGTCACTGGTATCATAATCATTGAGTAGTATCTTAGCCTCTATATATGTATAATCATCACCTCCGCTCGCATTATTCCCATGGAGTACATATGGTGATGAATGAATCAAACGCTCTCAGATCACTTTTATCCTGACATATTTTCGTAATTGCAGCCCTTATCTTGGCTTTGGACGAATTGCGATGATAAAAAGGATCTTGGATCAGAAAATCTCGAGGGTTCAGCCGTTCAAATCACAGTCAGTCTTTCACTAGCCATCAATTACTAGGAATAATATTAATAGAGTAACTACCTGAAAGTATGCAAGGGGAAGCTGCAGCTATTTCTGGGGATTCACTATCCAGCTCCCCAAATCGGCTATCCAGTGTCTTACATTACAAATGAAATGGGGATATAATAGGTAGCAGAGAGTAGAGACAGCGACTAGCAAATACTGGAAAGGGTAGCAGTGGTGGCAGATACTGGGGCAATATAACAGAAGTAGTGGACACTGGATAATCATAGCAGTAATAGCAGCGCGTGACAACCAGATATCTAGTAGATTCAGTTGTTGGACTACTGTCTAGCAAATATCTTTTTCTGTCCTACTCGTTTACTCGTAGAGAAGAGTGCACTGGTGGTCTGGAGTAAGTCGACAATAGTATCCAGCCCAGCATCAAGCGTGCAGCCCAGATACTTCCTCGCTACACCATGAGATTTATATCGTTCCATCATGAGACGGCAATGCTTCGATTGCTAGCACTAGAATAACAACAATCGGTTACAGAGTTTTCGTAATATACAATACGCTAGCCATCAAGCGTCCTCCTGTTTAGAAGCCCGACAACGCTTCCGCCTCGCGCTCAGCTCTCCGCTCTACCGACCGTCTCTTGAAGCGAATCTCCGCCCTTCTTCTCTCACCACCATCAATCTTGCGTCCTTGGCGTTGCTCCCACATGCCCTCCGTAACTTTGACGACTGCACCGGCCTGTTGCGGCAAGGGTGTCGCAAACGGCCCCGCTATTGACTTGAGTCCTCTAACTGTGTAGCCATTGGGTCGAGGAAGGATTTCAGAATCCCCCAGACCTGCCTCCTGGTCTTGAGGCACATTGACCACATATTTCGCATCGCTGACAACAGAGGCCGGTGGTGTTGCTACTTTCAGCAGAGCTTGGCCGTCTGTGACGTATTTGAAGTCTCCGCCAGGTCCCAGCGCACCCTTTCGGTATCGCTGCATCCACTGCAGCAGGTATCTGCGGCTGCGGGGAGGCTCGATTCCAAGCTCCTTGAGTTGTGGCGAGGTGAGGGAGAAGAGAGACTCCCATGACGGGAACTTGGAGGCGTGCTTGTTGAGGCCGCGGCCAATGAGCGTGAGGAAGGTCTGGACGTCGGGGACGAATGGTCTAGGCTGTGGGATTGTCGGAGCCGGCCTCGTCTTGTGAAGCCATCGTGCCTGGTTTGCGCCCAGGAAGCTGGTGCTGCGAAGGAATCGCAAGGGTGGTAATAGCCCGTTCTTCATCGTGACTGCGGCGAGGAAGCCCTAAAGTTTGGTGGTCAGCGGCATTGACAGGGCAAATTGGGCGCTATTTCATGAAGAACAATAATATCAGGAATTACCTTGAGCGGTGACCGTACAAAAACCCGGTAATTGACGGTGCTGGCACTACAAATCCTCTTTTCGAGCCCAGCCCGCGCAATGCTATGACATGCGAACTTTCTTTGGTCTGATGCATTCGATTTTCAAGATATTAGCTAAGCAAGGCTTAAGTAAATTAGTGGGGTAGTGACCACACCAGGTTTATCAGTGTCATTCCATTGGCCCATTTGGATTATCCAATTGATAACGCCTGGAATTACTTCCGGCTGCCTTCCATGTCGAGTAACTTGTCGCATCATCACTCCTTCACACTTCCGATTCATCATGACAGCGCGCGCATCCCCCATGCGTGGTGCTGGCTTGTGTTTGAATCATCCAAAATAATCCAAACCACGCCGGTTCAACGAGATTCATACAGTATGTTCCGCAAGAGGGCACCGCGCAAGCCCGCGGCGTGGCCCACCTTTGACATTGGATGCGATGGTGAGTCCGTTCAGTAGCCGCTGTATTTCCCTGCAAAGTATTCACAAACTAACGTTTATTTCATCTTCGAAGATACCCTTCCATCTGCTTTTCTAGATTTTTTCGACTCTCTGTCCACTCAAGGTCCTTCGGGACATATCAGAGATAGCCCCGATGAAGTCGAGCCCCCCTCGTCGAAGCGTCGCAAAATAGACTGTGAATCAGGCATTAGCATCTGTGTCGCCAAAGCCGAAATATCATTCTCGCGCCGATGTGAAGAGGCTTCAAGCCCAAACCGCCGTAGTGTCTATCGTGGTGTTGAATCATTGCTCAAATTCGGTCTCCTTGGCGAAGATTTATTGATCAAAACGCTACCAGCCAGTCGCCTTCGCCAGTTCGTCGCGCACGTACGTCTACGACCGGGAGATGCGGACCGAAATGCCCACGAGATATTCGATATCGAGAAATCAAGTCTGAGGAGGACAACCGTAGGCGCTATTTGGGTAGGCGCCGATGTTGTGATCGAGCATCACCAAGGCGTTGCTTCCATAACCATCTCTCTTCAGCTATTCTGGAATGAAACATCATCCCCGTATGTGCTGTTGCGACGAAACGACGAGCGCCGATGCAGTGAGAAGCTGATTAATGCCTTCTTTCCCCCGCAATGGAGGACGGTCAACCCCGCTTCGTGGTCACCGATGGATTTCTACAATGCGGCGCATGTACCACCAAAACATGATACCAGCTCCCTTTCCATTGATGTTCCTGGTCTAAACGCCACCCTTTTCCCTTACCAAAAGCGAACATTGCAATGGCTATTGCGTCGAGAAGGAGTAAAGTGGACCACGCAAGACACGGCTATCCATCCATTATTGGAGGAGGAGCAGAAGCTGGACCTAGATTTTTTCCGTACCGTAAATGATGCCAACGACTGCAAGATATATCTTAGTGATGTATTCCAAACCGTTACTCGAGACCCTACCCCCTACTACCAAGCCAGCCGACTTTTCAAAGGTGGTATTCTGGCGGAAGAAATGGGACTGGGAAAGACCCTGGAAATGATTAGTCTCATCCTTTTGCATGGGCGGCAACCAGAACATCCTCCGGATTTCCTTCCAGGCCAGGAGAACCTTGTTCCTAGCGGCGCAACCTTTATCGTGACTCCGAAATCCTTGCAACCGCAGTGGATATCTGAATTATCTCGTCATGCTCCAGGATTACGTGTAAAGCATTACACTGGATGTCGAGGAGTTGATAAAGAGGACGAAGCTCGACTTGTAGCTGAGCTAGCCGGGTATGATGTGGTGGTGACGACTTACAGTGTGTTGTCTGCGGAGCTTCACTTTGCAATCAATCCTCCCGAACGATCCAGGAGGTTTGAAAGGGCATATCGCCGCGTTATTTCACCCCTCGTCCAGATATTGTGGTGGAGAGTCTGTCTCGACGAAGCGCAAATGATTGAAAGCGGTGTCAGCCAGGCAGCGGCATTAGCGAGAGTAATCCCTCGAGTGAATGCTTGGGGTATCACTGGAACACCAGTCAAAGATGATGTAAAGGATCTGCTTGGTTTGCTATCTTTCCTGAGATACGAGCCCTACTGCTCTACGCCGCAGGTCTGGCAGGCACTCACTACGCATCATAAGTCATTATTCCAGCAACTCTTCCAGTCAATATCCATACGGCATACAAAGGCGCTGGTACGGGATGAGATATCTCTGCCGCCACAAAGACGGTTCGTCATAACGATGCCATTCACTGCAGTAGAAGAGCAGCATTACCAGTCATTATACAAAGAAATGGCGGAAGCGTGCAAGCTCAATACAGAAGGCGGTCCTTTGGCAGAGGACTGGGCCCCAGAGGAATATGAAGACGTTATGAGAATATGGCTCAACCGACTAAGACAAACTGCTCTTCATCCGGAAGTAGGTGTCTACGGACGACGAGTGCTCGGAGGCAAGGAACGTCCTATGAGAACGGTAGAAGAAGTGTTGAGTGCCATGTTGGAGCAAGGCGAGACTGCTATCAGGAACGATGAGCGAGCGTATCTTTTGAGCAGACTGTTTCTGGGTCAGTTATTTGAGAACAGTCCTCGGGTCAGAGAGGCCCTTGAGATTTGGAAAGAGGTGCAAGACGAGTCTGCCAAACTGGTAACAGATGCCCAGACAGCACTTCGAGAAGCACTCCGCGAGAAGAGAGGAGTCGAGGATGTGAGCGATACTTCGGAGAGGGTACAGGATGTGTCAGATTCAGACATTGAATCAGATGAAGAGGCCGAGGAAGAAGTTGGGAGTAGAGGCAAACTGGGCGAGCTGCAAAACCGGCTAAGAAACAGCCTTGAGCTGCACCACAAGGCTGTCTTCTTTTGTGCCAACGCATACTTTCAAATCAGGGACAACCAAGAGATGACACCGCCTGACTCGGAAGAATTCCAGCGTCTCAAGAAGCTTGAGGACGACGGCTACGAGAATGCCAAGATGATTCGAAGGAAGATCCTTGGACAGGGTCATCGCAAAGCCATGCGATTCGTGAAGAAAATTGCCCTGAAAGCCAACGATCAGACTTTTGTTGAGATACCAGAGCTCATTATGAAGAGCGAGAAGGGCATCGAAAGCAGTAAAACTGTCGACGATCTCGAGATCCTCTACGATGAGCTCAACGAGCAAGCAAATTTGATTGACGAATGGAGAGAGCAAGTTGTCCAGCTCCTTTTGCGCCCACTCATTGACGAAGAGGAGAGCACCGAGACTACCGGAGAAGAGCTCGCAGATTCTACCAAAGTTCAAGAGGAGCTCATGGTCTATGTCCAAGTTCTCCGTGCCATCATCGCTGACCGTCAATTCGTCATATCAGGTCAAACGAATGGACTGGTGAGGCACGAGATTGAGACTTCGGTCCGGATGGCGAAAGAAGGAGATGGACCTGCTCCTTTGAAACTGATCGAGTTGGTCCGTAGACGCGCTGAAGTCAAACCTCGAACGGCCAAAATATCCATGCGCGGCGCCATTGGTGATCTACGCAGCTTGGTATCCAAATTTACAAGAGACACAAACCAGAGCCAACGAGAGCTTTTGGAGTCCACCATTGCATCGAAACTGATGAAGACAACCCAAACGCTTCTTGGAGAACAGAATAAAGCGGTAGTGGCTTTGGAAGCAGAGATCAAAAGCTTCGAAAGAGCCATGAATGCTCGGTTGGATTACTATCGACAGCTGCAGGCTCTCTCAGATGATGTGCTCCCCCTTGAAACCCCCAAGACCGAAGAGGCCATTGAAAGGGCGAAGAAAAACATTGAAGATCTTCACAAAAAGCTGTTGTCTGGCGAGGCCAAGCATCGATATCGTAGGTGGAATAGAAATCATGGTAGTTATTTTCGCTTTGGTGCTAACTGTAGTGAACAGTGCTGAGCTTGAAGGAAACTGGAGACAAGTCCAATGAGCCCCGGATGTGCGTCATTTGCCAGATGCCGTTCATGACGGGTGTGTTGACCGTGTGTGGCCATCAATTCTGCAAGGAATGCATTATGATGTGGTTCAAAGCCCACCGAAACTGCCCTGTCTGTAAGAGGGCTCTTAAGGCGGACAATCTTCATGACATAGTTATCAAGCCTCGACAGCTGCAGGTACGCGGAGAGGACTCGAATCTGCAGAAGGGAGACACACATGGCGATAGCCCGCAGGAGCGTCGGGGCTCTTCAAAGCAGACAATGCTCTATTCAGAGTTTGACGCCGCAGAACTTGAGCAGATGAAGAATATCGAGCTGGATGGTCCCTCGTTTACAACAAAAGTCGATACCTTGGTTCGACATTTGATGTGGCTGCGCGAGTCTGACCCCGGCGCAAAGTCTATTGTATTCTCACAGTAGGTCCTGGTCATCTCATCCCCTTTTGTTGTTTTCAAACGTATCTCAACTCACCATTGTGCCAATTAGATACAAAGACTTTTTGAACATCTTACGCAATGCCTTTTCCCGCTTCCGTATTGGATATGCTTCCATCGACGACCCCGACGGCATCACAAGATTCAAGGAGGATCCCGCTGTGGAATGCTTTCTTCTCCACGCCAGAGCTCACTCGAGCGGCCTGAATCTCGTCAACGCCAGCCACGTCTTCTTATGCGAACCCATTCTCAACACTGCTCTCGAGCTACAAGCCATTGCCCGCGTTGACAGAATTGGGCAGCGTCATGAGACGACGGTGTGGCTCTACATTGTCTCCGGGACAGTGGAAGAGTCAATTTACAATCTCTCGGTTCGGCGCCGCATGGAGCACATGGGTAGAAACCTCAAGGGGAAATCCAAGGAGTCGACTCTGGAGCTGCTGGACGCGAATATCGAGGAAGCCAATACACTCGAGTTGGAGCAGGCTGCCCTGTCGAAGCTCATGAGCAAGGATCGGTCTGCGGGTGAGATGGTGGATCGAAGTGATTTGTGGGAGTGCCTGTTTGGACATGTGAATGCGCAGCGGAGTTGAAGATGATTCATGATGAGCCTGATGAAGAAGAGGATGGGTGTGAGTATAGACAATGATGGCGGTCGGTAGAAAAGGAATGAAGTCAACAATGGTATAATAGAGATATGACACGAGATGCCCTTGGCCTAAGAATTTGATACAAGCATACAAACAAGGCTTTGGTCTGGAATAAAAATATCATTATCATTTCTCCCCTCCTCAATGTTGTACATGGTTTCTTTCTAGTTTTTGTATCCCAAATCGACCCCGTGTCCATTCCAGCCCAAGCTCGGCGGTTTTCTTTCATAATTAAAAAAAAAAAGGTACCATAGTCTCGGCAATCTCATGGTCGGTCGTGCTGCTTCGTCGGAAGGATTTTGGTAAAACGAAAGTATTGCTACACATTACAAGTTTCCGCTACCATTCCACATAGCTGGAAGGCTGTTATACAAGGAAAAAATAACTCCCTCCGCCTTTCCCAAGAATAAGAATAAGAAGAGGAAAAGAAAAAGCGTGCGACGAAACATCATCCGTTCCAGTCCCAGCATCTCCTTTTTTTTTTCTCTGTTTACTCAACAACCTTCTTCTTGCTGCTGGCGCTAGACTTTACGCGCTTGGCGACAGGGCGGTTGATGTGGTGGTCAGGGATCCAGCTCTCGTCGTAGGACTTGCCGGCGGACTCGGAGCCGGAGAGGGCGTCAGCGGGGTCGACGGGCTTCTGGACGGGCTTCTTGGCGGTGCGAGGTCGCTTGGCCTGGGGGAACAGAGCCTCGATCCAGGTCTTGTAGACGAAGAAGAGGGTGCCGCCGAAAACAGCAGTGAGGACAAGGTACAGGAAGATGCTAGAGAGGCAATTGGGGTCAGCAAAGAAAGTCACAGAGAGAGAGAGAGAGAGAGAGAGAGACAAGTGGGAGGAATTACATCTGAGGGTCAAGGAAGCTGGTGGGGGCCTCAACAATGGAAGTCTCGCCATCGTAAGCGGGGACCTGGAAGATGTCGCCCTTCTCATTTGTGAAGACGGCCAGCAGACGCAGGCGAACATCCTGAGGCATCATGTCGAGGGCAAACGAGTAAGGGATCGACTTGGTCTCGCCGGACTCGATCTGCAGGCTGTACTGCACGGCCGTGAGGTTGCGCACGATGCCCTGGTAGGCGGGAGCGCCCTCGGGCAGGTCCTTGGTGGTCCACAGGGCGCCATTGGCAAAGATGACCTGGATGGCGTCGTCCTCCTTGTTGGTGACCTCGATCAGAGCGGTCGTGGGTCGGCCGTTGACCAGCTTGACGCCCAGGATGTCCGAGTCGGGGAACGTGGTCCTGATGTCGGCATTGAGGTTGGCAGGCGGCTTGATATCGAAGTCGGCAGGCCCATCTTGGAAGTCCTCGGGTTCAGTCTGTGAGCAGGCAGAAACTGCGTTAGTTGAGCTGCTTTATGTATGTTTGCAATTTATTGTTCGTGATCAACGCACCTGAGCGACTGCGCCAAAGACCTGCAAGGCCAGAAAAGCGATGAGAGAAGACTTGAACAGCATTGCGACGACGACGACACGAACCCAGCGGCGGCCCGGCCCAATTGATTTGAACCAAGGGGGAGAAGAAGGAGGAAGGAAGAAAAAAGATGAAGCGGGAAGAATGGAGGGAGAGAGAGAGAGAATTGGAGGAGAGGCTGTGGAAGCTGCTTTGTATCTTTGAGGCAGGCGGACAAAAATGGCCCCAGATTCCGACTAACGGAAATGTGGCCACAGCTCGTGGCAGGGCCCCACCTTACGTAAGGAATGGCGATATGATTGCCTTTGTTGGAAAGAGAAGGGAAAAGAAGAAGAGAAGGGGGAAAAGAAGCTTGTCCAGAAGAGGAATGGCGATGACCTCTAATGTTGGTATTTGATGCGAGACAATTGGAGAGGAGAATATTGGACAAGTAATACTCATCTAGATAGTATCAGAAGTAGTTGGTAGACTTGATACTAGGGCATTTATACCTTGTAATAGATATATTGGTACCAAGGCATCTATGGTTCAAACATTGGTATTATTCCCCCTCAACATCCCATCTAAATGACATATTCGCAGTTCAAGGGGGCAGGACAGAATCCAACATCACCACCAAAATCCATCATGTGCGCCTCTCTCTCCAGCCCAACAATGACAATAAATCACAGCTCTTCACAAACACAATCATGGCCCTCCGAGATCCATGCCGCCCCATCCATCAAACACGTTCATGTCAGTGTCGAGGCTGCCAAACAAATCCGCCTCTGCCGATGCGTCCAGCCCGCCACTGTTACCAGCCGCCCCCAAGCCCAAATCAGACGAAACACCGCCCATGCCCATATCCAGGCTGCCCACACCATCCATTGAGAGCGTGCCATCGCCCTGAACTCCCGCAGCCGCAGCCATGGAATCTCCCACCAAGCTCGCGGCGTCACCAGCCAGGTCCAGCTGCATATCGGCCGCCTGCAGCATTGGCGGCGGTGGCAGCACCATCTGCGCCTCCACTCTCCGGTAAAGGCGAACCATGATTTCTGCCAGCTCGGCATCCTTCTTATGCAATTTCCGATAGTCCTCTGCCTCCATCTTTAAGACTTCCCGGAGAGTGAGTCGTCGCTGCAGCGGCGGCGGTATGTTGCCTCCTTCATCCAATAATACACTGGTCGGTGGGATATCATTGCTCACGTTTGGAGCGCAAACCAGTGCCGTGACCACATCATATACAACACTTCCGCCGCCCGTCAGCATTTGCTGCCGAATTTCCTCCAGCATGACCCGTAGAAGCCTACATGCGCCCACAATCTTGAGCGTGGCAATAACTTGCCGGTGCGTATACGAGGTTGGCATGGCCGTCATTTCTGGGTGTATACACCACTGGACGAGGGCCTGGATCAGGTGTTTTGTAGCCCCCGATAGGCCGCTGCTGGAACTCGTTGCCCACATCTCCAGCTCCTGATGCTCAGCAGCGCCCGTTCGCCGAGAAAGGGGCAAGCTATCCTTTAGAGCCCTCAGCAGTGGCTCAATGTCCTGGTTCTTTGGATCTTGTCGTTGGTATGCTCGTAGTGAATGTTCCAAGGGTTTGGCAACTATTCCCTTTACCGCAGCAAGCATGGTGCTGGCTTCGCCGGAAATAGAGGTGGGCAGCAGGATGAGCTGCAGGATTTTAATAATGGACTTCTGCTCCCTCTGTTCGATCCAGAGGTAATCGGACAAGAATCGGATCGCCGGGATCAGCGATGGAAGTAGAAACGTGTCAACCAGATCTAGAACAACCAGTGAGCGCATGATCAATGAGCCGTCACAAGCGCCAGATACTTACATTCTATACCCGACCTAAGGGCTTCATCGGTTAGAGCGCCCTGGCTATATGCAATGACAATGTTTTCAAAGAGTGTCGCAATGAGGAGGTAGAATTCTGCAGGCGGACAGGACGACATCAAGTCATCACCTAGACCTCCCGCATCGCTGTCGAAAAGCCCATGGATCCATCCACTGAGGTGCCCGTTCTCCTGCTCTGATATCTGATCCCAGCTGACGCTGATATGAGCTCGGCTGATGATTTTGGCAACGTTTGAGTCTGGTGACACGATGCCGATATCTGCTGGAGACAAGCCATATCGGTAGGCAAACGCCAGCACCAGGAGCAGAATGGCGCCGAATTCTTCGTAGACGGGCTGATACTCGCCTTGGTCCTCGTCATATCGCCAACCGTCCAGGAGCTGGCATATAGGCTCCAAAACAACAGGCAGTCTCTCGAACAAGAGGAGTACGTCTAGAGACTGGGGCTTCTGAACTAATTGGCTGCAGAGAATCTTCAAAGACATTGTTTCCTTGCTGTTGCATAGTTGCCGCAATAACTGCATTCGTTAGCATGCGAGCTCATACCATCACATCAGAGTAGGAACAAACCTCGACAAGCGCCTGACACACCGCTCCCACATTGCCATCCATCTTATCCATGTCACGGATCAGCGCTTGTATCTTGTCCGGGTCAGACAGACAGCTCTGAACCAGTTTTTCCTTGGAATATTTTTCTTGAGAGGGCTCATATGACATTGAGCTTTCTCCTAGGATCCGCTCCACGTGTTCACGCTCTATGAGCCCGTGCAGGGCACAAGCCGAACAAAACTCTTCTCGAACACTCTCCGTGTACGGGTTGTTATTGCGCGATTCATCAAACATGAGTGATGCGGTAGGAAACACGCTAGTGTCGACTTGAGAAAGGGCCTCGGTTATACAAAACTCGGCAGATGTCGAAAACCCGGGAGGGCAAAGCTGGGCGAGGATCAGAGGCACCTTATTTATCAAGAAAGACCGCAATAGGTGGGCGTCCCTAGGTCCTTCATTTCTGAAGACGGCATTTGCAAGCAAGTCGAAAGATGCCAGTATCAGATCAATTGCGCTTTGTTGAGTATTTCCCTGGTACCTGTTGTTCAAGTATGAAAACATGGCATGGTCGTCTATCAAAGGTCGTCCAACGAGAGAAGCACCAAGGTATATATATAGACCTGCCCGTGTATTAGATATGGGCAAGTCCGGGATCACCAGGCTATCCAAGCCAACCGTAGAGTCTAGTAGGTCGTCCATGGCGGCATTGGCAGCTTGGTTATTCTTATCTATCGGGTCCAATGGAGCAAGGACCTCTGTCCTAAACATTTCAAGCTTCTCAACGAACTGCGGGACAGGTTGAAAGATTTGCACAAAAGATGTAAGGCTCTCTGAGAACTGCTTTCGGGGCTCTAGGCAAAATGGTTAGTAAGTGAAACAATCGGAGAGGATTAGCTGTGATATTACCTTTAACAGCCGGGTGGCTAATGGCCTTAACAAGAGCCGGGTTATCGACGAGCCGAAGCAGCAGGGGGACAAAGGCAGCCCGGGAGACCTCCATCTCGTGGCGAACCTGCGGATCTTGCAAGCCGCCTGCGAGCATGTCGGCACCCAGAGGATTCGACGCAGCAGAGAACAAGGACATCCATTTTGAGATGATGTGCATGAGCTCCAATGCTGTCCTAGAGTCCTTGAGAGCAGTTCCTTCCACCACAAGCCGTATTACATGGTAGAACATGACCTCTTCGAGCCATGATGAGCTCTTCCAGAGAGTTTGGGATGACGAGCAGCGATGCTCCTCCTTAGTCTCGCCATCTTGCTGTGTTTGTGCTTGTTCCTGATCTTGTCCCTGTTCTTTTGCTGACTCCTGCGCCTGTTGTGGTGTCAGAGAATGCAGCGACGAATATCTATAGAGAGCTCGGAGGATGGACGCCGCATCGATGTATCGTAGCTGGGTAAGCACGGAGATGTACGGAGGGATTCGCGGGTCGGGGCTGACGCAATTGGACTTTTGCGGCTGCAGGAAGAAGTCGGCGATGATGTCGGGAGTGAGCTGATGCTTGGCAAAGACAAGCTTGACGTAGTCCTCAAAGGGGCCAGCGTCGAGGCGCTTCGTCAGGCATTTGGAGATGAAGTCGTTCCAGTATTGGATGGAGCCGCGGAGGGCCTCGGTGGGCGAGATGCGGTTGTCCATGGCTCGGTGCGCTCGTGGGGAGAGATGTAGAAGTGGTTATATTGTTGAATTGATGTGTCTTTGAGTGTAAATGAGAGGGTTCTCGCGGTGTCGAGCGTAAAGGATTGGCTGGTTTCGGAGCTTGTCATGAACTGTTTGGTGCCCCGGGAGGGTGAGCAGGCCAGTCCACCACAGCCATAGGGCCTGTTTGTGTTGATGGGAGATGCTTGTTTGTGGCTGAGACAAGCCTTTATCTTCCTCTACCGCCGCGCTTCTCTTCTCTTCTCTTCTCTTCTCTTCTCTTCTCTCCTCTACCTTCGCAGATGTGGATGAGGCTGCAAGAATCAAGAATCAGCCTCGCGGGTCGTGGCGTCGCATCGTGTCGCTCAATACCAGCCTTGTACTTTGTACCATGGAAGATACTGGTGGGTCTCAGCGGCCGTTGTTCCGCGTTTGTGGGAGTGGGTCTGGCGGACAGGGCGCTCCTTCCACTTTAGGACAGCAGACAATCATGGCAACTTATGAGCGGAAAGAGGGAAAGAAGGTCCAGTTAACAGCAGGTATTTTTTAGTACTTGGAAGCACCTAGATCTACTAGGTACCTACTAGGTAGCCATCAATGTTTGTATTGCAAAGTATTCACAAGCAGCAGCACTCGTGACTGTGCTTGCTTCTAGCTGATGTTATCACGTTACAAGGCCTCACCGTTTCATCAACTTCACCCAGCATTGTGAATCAGAACTGACTGTTCCGTAGGAGGTGTCTACCTATATATAACTTGACTCTACGTATCTCGAAGGTACCGAGTAGAGTTGATCAATTCACTCGTCAATTGAACTCACAGGACCATCAATTACCACCAATAAATATTTATTTCTATCCTGCTCCAGATGCTGCTTCGACTCGTATAAGCCAAAGCAGCACCATGGCGACACAGCAATTACCAACACTATACAATAACTCCATATGGATATCTTTTGAGAAAGCAATTGAAAACAAAAAATGGATATCTAACTAAAAACAAAATGGACAAAGAAAACAGATGAAGAGAAACCCGCGAGTTCCCTTGGATGCACGACGAAATATCGGCCACATGAACAATCTAGGCGTTTCATGGTATAACACGCCCCTGCATTAACACTTCCAGCAGCTCAACCTTTTTTTGACTTTTATATCCACGACTTACTTCTCGTACGTCGTCATCAAAGTCTTCTTGCCAGCGGCAATCAGGTGAGCATAGTCGGTGCCCAGGAATCGGCCCTTTGCGTAGTGGATGAGGAAGCTAAAGACCTTGAATGAGCCCATCTGGCCAGTGCCGCGGCTTCTGCCCAACGTGATGCCGACCATGACCTTGGTGTTGGGGGTGTAGACGGGCATGGCGCCGCCCTTGAGATAGATGGGAAGAGCCTTGATGAGGTGGACGGTTTGTGCATCTGCGACGCCGGCCTTGCTCCCCTCTAGGTTGCCAATATCGCCAATGACAAAAATGTTGTCGTAGCCCTTAGCCTGGAGAGATGCGGTCTGGTTGATGTACCCCTCGCTGTCCAGGAGAGCCGCCGGGACAAACGAGCTGTTGGGAGTACCTCCGGTTGTGGGGAGGTATGCCTGGGTCGTCAGGGTCCTGGTCTTGCCATCGGAGCTCGTCAGCGTCAAGATGGTGTCGTTGCCAGAGTACTCGACGGCGGTGACCTTGGTGTTGGGCACCAGCTTGACCTTGAGCTTCTCCAGCTCCGTCTTGGTCTGCTTGCGGACGCTGTCCATGACGGGTGGTGCGAGGGGCAGTGAGTCGTTGTAGATGAAGTAGACTTCCTTTCGGCCCTCCTTGGAGTACTCAAAGCCCAGCTCGCCCGCAGTCTCGGCGCCCGTCTGGCCACCACCGGCGATGACAATGCTCTTTGCATTCTTGATCTGCTCTTGCACCTCGCGGAGGCGGCTCTTGGTGTGCTCGGTGTCGCCCATGGACTTCCAGGGCATGTTGTCCTTGGACGAAGTGCCAGTGGCAACAACAAGAGTGTGGTAGTTGATGGTGCGGCTGGCACCGGAGCTGAGCAAGACGTCAACAGTGTTGCTGGCAGGATCCATGGCACTGGCGACGCCCTGGACAAACTCGAATTTGTCGGCAGGATATTCCTTGAAGAAGGGTCGGAGGTCAATCATGGCCTTGTCGTCGGCCAATTGGCCAGGCACAACGACTCGGGGCATGGCAATGGGCCAGTGAAAGTGAGTGTTTGGGGCGACGACAATCATGTTGTAGTCCTTTTCCTTGAGAACAACATTACGCATGGTCTGGCGGATCAGAGGCGCGGCAGCAACGCCAACGCCCAAGATGACAATAGTCTTGGTCATTTTTGGGATAGATTGTTGTTTTTCCTTGCTGAAGATTTAGACTGTGGTGGCAGCGTTGTGAGGAGGTGGGCGGGGGGTATATATATGTAGATGGTTTGTAGTGTTATATCGGAGTACGTGTAAGGACTGAACACTGCTTGCGGAGGTAGGGCTCGGGATAAGGCACTTGCACAGGCACGGACACCAGGCTGAATATATACCAGAATGTTTTGTTCTTTGTACTCCGCAGCCCCTATACCCTTGATGGACAGAGCAAAAGCGGCCCAAGCAAGCAACAAATTGCATGAGCCGTTGCCACTTACACGCGAAACGTTAGGCCGGAATCAAAAGACCCATGCCCGGCAGGATTGCAATATTACGATATACAGCGAGGCTCAGGACGTCACCCAAGCTGCTCATGAGAACGAGATTAATAATATTTCGACATCTTCCAGGTGTGCGATCCTCCGCCGGCAGATTCAGAATTTTGCCTCTTGCTCGTCCAGACGCGCGCGCTACATCTCACGGGATATGGCACTAGCAGCCTTTCCCAGACCCGCTGTACATGGTTGTAATCTGATCGAGCTCAAAACGGCAAATGAGATTTGAGGCGGATGGAATCTGGCGTGGTAGCTGTACGAGTACTCGTATAATAAACCGGAATAGGACCAAGACAGTTTCCGAAGAGACTTAAAGCCGCGCCATTCCCGGGATTGTACCTAGGATTTAACAGACAAAGAAGACCAAAAAAATAATACAAGATATTCCTTCTGCATTCCTGCTTCCTTCTCATTCCTCCGTCCCGTACCTAGTAGTCTAATACCCAAAACGTGACAAAGTAAACAACACACGTTTTCAACCCTCAAGGGATAATGATGCATGTTTGAATGTTTGAATGAGGACGAGTATGATCATCATAAACTGACAACCGCGCGGTGAGCTAACAGCTGAGAAATCGCCATCAGCGCCAGCCAATCAGCGTCGTTAGCGCCGGCTTCCCGCTCGTCACGCTTGCGGAGTTTGAAAATTAGACTACAGGTAATTGTTTTTCTAATAGATCCATTGATCTCTTTTATTATGCCAGATAGCTAGCTGTATTACTCGTATGTATAGCACTGGCGGAGAGAGCTGTTATCAACCAAGAGAAATTGTTTTGCTCCATTGCCAATGCTTACCAATGTTGGGCCGTGACTCAGCTTTTCAAGCTTGAACATGGTCTAGGATCTATATGCCTTCTTCTTCTCTTCTTTTTTTTAGTATTTAGCTTGCGGAGTTGAAATTCTCTCATAATCTTTTAATTTTTCTACCGGCGCGCGCAATCTCGTTTTGAAGATGCTCCGGTTCAGCTTACCCGGGATTTATCTCAGTCAATGTGTTGTCTCGTGGCATTGGAATGCTGATGACGAGAGCATCACTAAAACATAGATGATGCATCATTACAGATCTCGTCTGCTCTTTTCCAAGTATGGAGAAGATGGGTTGCGGTTGAGGTTAGTTCACATAACATGGTCGAAATAGCTGACGCATGTCATATGCTGGTGTCCAACAATTCTGTTCCCCATCCCACTTACTCACTTACCCAACTCGTCTTACTCAAATGCGCAGAAGAGAGTGACGTCTATCTATCGTTCTTCAATTTTTTCGGTAGCATAATGGCCAATTCCAAGGCTTGTCCTTGGTTGATCTTATAGATCTTTGCCAAATGATATTGCTATGACCGCGAAGTCTTTCTATCTTTTTTTTTTATTAACAGAGCGGATGCTGCTCTTGACCATTCGCGCATTGGGCTGTTTCATGGCTACTTACATGTACACGGCATGACATACTGCATGAGCCACTACTTGTTCACTTTATTGAGCGACTTGTCGGATTGAAGTCACGATGACATATGCATCTGTCGGATGCAGTCATTCCCTCTCTGCAATCTGCTCTCAGTCACCCAATACGGTGTCAAGTACATAGCCAACTCATCATCCACTAACATCAAAATACAAAATACCACAGTTCCATCGCAGAAACTATTACCTAGAAGCTTCACTACTAAGTCTTCCTTCAACGCACTCTTCCGCAAGGAGCAGATTGGGGGCCTAAAGAAACGGCGAGATGGAAGCGTATGTACCTAGTTTGGAGGGAGCGGGCCGTTGCACGGGAAGATCGATCCCGCCGCCCATAGTCCCGACAGTGCTAATAAAGCTCCTGTGCTCGCAAGGTAAGCAAACCATCTACTAGTACCTACTATACGCCTAGATATCCGAGCTCTTACCGCAGAAATCTGACATCAGACACGCACAGGAGGGCTCTTGAGAACGGAGGACTTGAAACTCGCTGGTCTAGTAGCTCTCGCCAATCTCTACGCACACGTACCTTGGGGTAGGAGGGTAAAGTTGCCGGTCAAATGGTGTCTACCCCCTCACCCAACACACACACAAACCCGTACGGGGGATAGGAGTAAGGGCACAGTTACACGTACCGCCCTCCCAAAGGCCTGTGACCGAGCCCTTGAGACAGGCCAAGCGGCCGTCACCCACTCTGTGAAACCGCGGAGGGTACATGTAAACAGGAGCCCATGACACGTCAACTGCGCTCGTACCGTCGACACTTTACATGTCATTCATGATGTGGGGGAAACACTGGCTGAGCGAACCAAAGTGACGATGGGCTGCCCGGCTGCTTCAAAAGGCTAGCAAAAGACAGAGAGAGAGAGACAACCATCTTGGAAAGAACAAGGGCGATCATTCTACCACGCTGCTCGTGATTTTGCGCTGGGAAGATTTGCACTTTGGGGCCAAGGCTGTGTGTCTCTGGCGCCGCGTCTTTTCTGTTTCAGCAGGCACATGTTTTTTTTTCTTCTTTCCTTTTTGCCCGCCCTTGCGTCCCCTTTGAGAGGTCCCAGCACCCAAGATGGCGGTGTTGGGGGCGTGAAATGTGATGACGTTGTTTCTTCCCCTCCCAATGGCCGCTACCCGAGTATTCGGAGTTTGTCTCGTCCGCTTCGGGCATCAGGGCCGCTCGCTCTCTCTCTCCCCCCCCTCTCTCCCTTGCTTGGGGGGGAACAAGGGCGACCCCCATCTGGGTGCTAAATACCGACAGGTTGGTAATTAATCTACTCTGTGTGCGCTGAGAGGCTAGGGGGAGAGACTTGGTGCAACAGTTGTGATGGGTGATGCTGTCACACCAACGCTGTGGCCGACGGGTGATGGCAAATGGGACGGAGCGTACCTGATCTGGTCGGATGTATGAATGTAAACATGATTTGAGTTTACTGTACTATGCAGATATTTCGTACCTGATTCACTGCCGACTTCAATATTTCTAGTAATGTACCTAGAGCGCGACCCTACAACGTTCATTTACATGGACCAACAGCTTTCGCTGAATATCCCGCCATGCCAAACAAAACACAGGCCAGTTCCCGTCTGTTTGGCTGCTTGTCTTTCCCAATCACCTTAGCGCCTGGTAGCATCCATGCCTGGCATTCGATCGGTAGCAACCGGTATTTGGGGCTAAATCTTTTGAGCCTCCCCTCCCCTCCCGCTCCCCCCGAGTTCGAGTTCGCGTGTACTTGTAGGGGCATGTGCGAGTCTGGTACTGAGCTGGACTGGGTTCAACGGACGCGTTACTACATGTACTTAGATACTGCACCTGTTACTGCCAAGTACCTACAGTGGATAGAACTGGTGGCTTCAAGCGTTGCATCGCCCTGTTTCTATTCTTGTTCATGTACCTGTTCCTGTTCCTGTTCCTGTTCCTGCTTCAGCTTCAGCTTCTTGCATGTGCGTGTGCGTGTGCGTGTGCATCTCATCCATTGTATCTCGTACACGTACACGTACAGTACCGGGCCGGCCCCTTACCCCTGTGCCTGTGCCTGTGCCTGTGCTTATTATACCATATTACCACCTGGACGGGCAGCTTATTACAACACCAGCTCCTCTACCTGGTAGCTGGCTTCCCGCTGTTGTGCCTGGTAGGTACATGTACTAATAAATCCATGGGCACTTGGTCACTGGGCGTGTCCCCTGTACCTGCAGCCAACACCTGCATCCGTGCCTGTACAGATCAGATACAAGTACAGGCTACAGGAAACGCGCTGCTTGTACTCGTACATGTACTGTATTCCTCAGTAAAACGGGCTGGCCAGCCTGTGGGGGAATGTCTGATTCTGACTTGTGATTTGTGTTGGATCGATCAGTTCTCACGCCCGAAATCTTTCGGGATTTCTGGACAGCCAACCAGAATGCTGGACTTGCCCTCCCCACATTGACATGCGCGCTGGTACAGGCACCAAACGGTCCCGTACTCGCTAGTGCGTCTTGCGGTACCTACCTGGTAAATGGCTACAGCGAGGACACCAACGTTGGGTCCAAGCGCTGGTAGTTCGATACTAGACGCTGCTAGCATCTGCGCACATCAGCATCGAGTCTCGCGCTTCCCGCACTACTGCCAGAGACAGGTACTGCGCTTGTACCTGCTCGATTCAGAAAACGATGACCAGTCACAATGCTATACCTCAGGCACAAGTCCCTGTACGCCCGCTGCAGATCTATGATTCGACCAGCCAGGGCATCCCGGTCGTTCGCCCGTTGTGCTAATCTCACCCCCCCCATCTTTGGCTGGCCTCTCTGCCTTTTGCCTTTTCTGCTTTCTTCGCAAGGCCCAGGAAATTGCCGGTCTGCTTAGCTTTTCTCGATCCTGCGTGTTATAAAGATTCGCTCCCTCCCGATTTGACTGCGCTTGGCCCCGGCAAATCTCGATTCGATTCGATTCCTGTCGTTCCGATAGTTTGTTCAATAACTTTGTTTTGGCTTCATCGTCATCCCCGTAGGAGAGTTTCCTTATATCTTGCCTACATCGATCGACATCGGCCATCCTTTACCTTCTCTCACCACGTATAACATAACCGGGCACTCTCTCTACCTCTCTACTTCTCTACCCCTACCTATACTATTACATACACTCTCTCACGCAAACATCATCATACCCATCCATTCACCAAAGAATCGAGCATCACATCATGACCGCCGTCTCTCCTCCCCACGTACCTCGGGAGGTTGACTTCATCTCCACGGAGGAGTTGATGGCCATGACTCCTATGCAACTCCGAACCCTCGTCATGAGGAGCGGCATCCTCGAGCCCAGAAAGGGTCCTTGGTCCCCCGAGGAGAGCCACCGCCTGGTGACACTCGTGCGGTTGATGGGCCCTCAGGACTGGGTCAGCATCGCCTCGTACATGGCTTCTCGCAACGCAAAGCAGTGCCGCGAGAGATACCACCAGAACCTCGACCCGAATCTGCGGCACGATCCCATCTCGGAAGACGAGGCCCGCCACATCATGGACCTGTACGCAAAGTATGGTACGGCATGGGCCCGCATCGCCGAGCACCTCCCAGGACGCAGCGACAACGCCATCAAGAACTACGTCAACGGCCTCGTCAACAAGACCAGACGGGCTGAGGAGCGGCAGGCAGGCCATCACTCTGCTGCCAAGAGACGGGGTTCTGGCCAGTCCACCCTCTCCGGTGCTTCTCCCCCAGCCCCAGTATCCTCCGTCATGGCTACGTGTTCTTCCTCAACCGGCACAGTCTTCACTCCATCACCATTCGGTTCCCAAGCACTGGAATCGCCAACGTTTTCCGACATGACCGACTCGGACAACAACAACAACAACAACAACAACAACAACAACAACTACACAGTGGCATCGTATCGATTACCGGCTCATTCGCCAGAACTTGCACAGCCCCTGGCTCATCATCCCACTCCCTACCAACAACAGGCCCACGAGGCGTCCATCTTTGGACAGAGTAGCTATGTCTACATCCAGCAGCACGATGGCCAGCGTCCTGATTCTCGCTCCTCCGAGCCGTCATTCTTTTCGGGCCCGTCCTTCCAGTATCCCAGCACGGACCTTGCCCGATTCTCCATCTCCGGTTCAGCTTCACGAGAGCTTACGAGAGACGTTACGATGCAAAACTATGAACTGCCCAGGCTACAGCCCCCGTGGGCAGAAAGCCAAATGTCGCATACGACAATCCTGCCGTCTCCAGAGCAGAGTGTCGCTGTCACCCCGCCAAGTCACCAGGTTGACCCGAGGATGGCCATTGCGAGGCTGTTGGGGTAGGACCCAACAACCAGCTTTGGCTGTCTTCTTCTTTTCTTTTCCCCCCTCCCTTCTCTACCCCTTTCTTATAATTTCCTCCATCTCCCCCATATTCTTCTTCTTCTTCTTCCTTTTTCCTCATGTATCTTTTCCTTTGTCTGATCTTGGGTCCATTTCTTTACATTTTTTCTTACACTAGCCGGGTTATATCATGGTAGAACAGCCTTCAGATGGCAGCGTTTTGTTTGGGAATTTCAATGCATATCGCTTTAGGCGACATTTGGTACTGCGAAAAATCAGTCACAGCACGATGGAAGGCGCTCTGGGTTATCATAGCATCCTGTCCCCGACGAGGGCGATGCAAGGAAAATGCGTGTTTTTTCTATGTTTGTTTTTGGCACTTGGAATTTTCTTGTCTATATTTATAATACCCCAACTTCTCAAGGAGCAACGTTTTCTCCTTCTTTTGATTACGTTTTCCTTGACTTTTTTCCTGGGTTGGTGTCATTTGGCTTGGCTTGGATGGAAATGGGGCTGGTTTTGCGGTAGCCTGCAAGGCTTTAATTGCCTGTCGGGACCTGTAATGAACAGTGGATCAACTGAAAGGGTCAGGATTTTTCTGTATCAATAGAGTTACTGTAGAAACAATGAGACACCGTTTCTCGATTTCCTTACTCCGTACATTAAAAATCCATTACCGAATGCCGAGTCTTGTTGTGGGTAGCCGTTAAAAACGCCTCTTTTCGAACTCCCCCGAATGCGCTCTAATTTAGTCGCCCTGAACAGAGTTTGATCCAACCGTTGAGAAGGAAAAAAAAAAGCCCAAGGAACAATTGGATCATTAGATAATCAGTTGAACAGCTGTACAGTCACGTTTGTCTGGTGGTATTCCTCCTGTTAGATTACGTCAGGAAAGACAGGGTCCTCTGTAATCTGTACGTGACCAGAAGCGGAAGTTGAACGCAGGCAGCTCAAAACGAACAAAACAAACCAAACAGTCGCCGGAAAACGCCCGATCGCGAGCGTGCATCCCTTTTGCAGCGATCTGGACCAAGAGAAGCATCGGGGACGCCTCAACGGCGCTGGCGGGTCCCTCCAGTTCTGAACAGGGGGCGTGAGCCACAGAAACAACAGGATTGCCCATGATGCCATGCTACTACCTTAGTTTCTGTTCTCTAGTAGGTCCAATTCCCATTGATGGATTCTTTTTTTTTTCACGTCGCCCCTCCTCCTAGGACTAAACCAAGCCCCCCCGGCAGGCTGCAGTTGCAACAGCCTTTGCGATGGATGATGATTATTTTTCGCTCCATCTTTCTTCTTTCCCCCCTAGACCCCAGTTCCCGGGAGGGGAGGGGGGGGGGGGGGGGAGGTCAACTTGACCGTTGAGATGGGCCTAAGCAGAGCGACTTGTCCGTTATCCCATCCCAGAATGAATCCTTCCAAGCCACTTCACCCCCCCTGCCCTTGTCCGAACATTGATTTGCAACGGCTAGTGGACAAGTAGGCAATTATTACGAGTTTACTCGTACACCTTTGTTGGATGTCGTCTTCTTCTTTTCCCCCTCCTTACACTCACTCCCTCTGCTGCTCCCCCAATCCTTGTTTCCGGGCTGGTGGGAAGAAGGGAGGGGGGTTTCTTGAGCGGGCACATCATAGGTTTTCCGGTTTATTCAAGACTTTTTGGGGGTCGAGAAGTGTGTTTTCTATGGGTATTAGGAATGGATCTCTCTGTGTGGCTAGTCAGCTGAGAAGGGGGTGCGATGGGGCCGTGGCCCAAAGGGGGGACACAAGGATGATCTGGGCGATGGATGTTTACCGAGGTTAAGTATGTGGGAAGAGAAGAAGTCTGGGTCGGAGAAAAGAAGAAGGAAGAACAAGGTGCGTAGTTTGGATCACAGCGAAAACGAAAGACAAGAACAGAACAGATCAGCAGCTGGGGGGGGAAAAAAAAGATAGTGAGGTGCAAAAAAAAACCGGAAATTCCATGTGGTTACTCGTATAGGCAAAGCACCCAGCTGCGGCGTCTTGGCTTGCCTAGTAGGTAGTGATTGACACTTGGCAATCTCCGGCCGAAAAGCTGCAAGAAGCCGACTACGATGTGGTTATGTAGGTGGGCATGTTACTCATACTCCGTACAGTCAGTCATACATACCAGGTGTTTGTGTTGCGTTGGATCCCTGGAGAATACATGTACATGTAGTAGATGCGATTACAGTCAAGCAGAGGGCGCGGCGGTCGGCATGAGGCGCTCCGGGATGCATATTCCCCCCTCTCTTCTCACATACAATGGTTTTCTGTAAAGAGCCATTTTTCCGATGCCATCTGCCGGACGACGGGATCCTCTTCCCGCCAGCCACCCAAGGGGACATTTCCTCTAACTAGGTAAAACATAAAAACCAGTGTATTGCTCGTAGAATAGAAGAGGAAACAATGTTCGAGTCGTGAAAGCAAGGTCGAGTCAAACGGTCAAGAAGACCGGGGGAGGGCAGATAGAGAGGAGACGCTCTCCATCAAGATTCCGGGCCCAGCTTTGCGATGGATCATCAATATCGCAACACACCCCCATCCGAAGGGGGCGTCGACGCAGTAATCCCGAAAATTTTCGGGCGCACGTCCCGAAGCCTTGCGCTCAGCCCTTGGGAGATCCGTTGCCGATGGTGGGGCGCGGTGTGATTGGCCCGCGGGCCTGTGACTGGGATATCCGGGGGCTAACGATTGAGGTAATGTAATAATACGTGTACTCGTAATACATACTCGTATGTTCAATTGCTTATAGGAGGAGAGGAGCTGCTGTCATGTACGATCACTGTAGTGTGTGTAGTGTAGTGCTGCTGCAGGTGTCGGTATTAGGGGAGTTGAAGTGCTTGGCAATATTGACTTAACGTCCGAGTAAACGGTACTACGAAGTATATCATTCATTATACCATCATAGAAGCAGATCCACGACAGACGAGAAAACTAGAACAGTTAGAGAACGGATACGAGACGATCCGACACGAACCCCCTAAACAAGATGCCCACACAGATCCATACCCACCCATACCCATACCCATCCCATCCTCTTCCCATCCTCTTCCCATCTCGCTCTGGTTTCTACAATCAGCCGCCCCCCGCCCTAAACCACGAACAGCAGCTCGCCGCCGAACGCTTCCAAATCGCCCTCTAACCGTTTTCTTTCAAAATCTCGGTCATCCATCACACGCACACACGCACAGAAAAAGTGACCGATGGGATTTAGTATCAGAAAAACAGAGACAGGGGAGGCGAGAGAAGAGAGAGAAAAGATTACGATGCACCCCCTCCATCCCCCCCCCCTTTTACGAGCTCTTACCCTTACGCCCCCTCTCTCTCTCTCAACCTTTTTGCCCATTCAGCATGTCTCTCCCCATGTCCTTGGCAGAGCAATCTAAGTGGCACAAGTCCGAGAGAGCGGTTCCATCGAGGAACGCAGCTGAACCCTTGCAACCCGCTCGTGAACTCTTCCCACCCTTCCACTCAATTAAACCTGGGATTCTCTCTTCTTGAGTACCTACTGTAACTTGGTGGTATTTTGTTCTATTCCCCCTATAACCCCAGCGTCTTACTGCACTGCACGCCCACTGAATAATGTTCTAGCCCTTCTCTGCCCTGGTTCACAACCCCCTGCCTGTCTGTCTATCTTTCCACATCGGTTTTTTTCTTTCTTTTTCTTTCTTTTTTTTCGTTTCTCTTTATTGAAACAAAATCCCACAGCGACCGACTCCTTGTTTGTTTCAAGAGCCCCCCGCATGCGCGCATCCCAAGAAGGATCTCATTGCACATGCACAGCCTTAGTAGCGTGCAATGGTCTCCCAGGGTACATTTTTAGCTTGGGGCCATCGATTCGGCGTTCGTTTCCAAACACAGCCAGCTGGAAAACAAAGCCAGTTCAGCCAACAACAATAACCAACAACAACCAGGGGGTGGCCACCCCAGACACCAGACCAGGACCAGACCAGACCAGACATGAGCAATAACAAGAGAGAGAGAGAGAAATAAAGAGACAGAGAGAAAAAAAAGACCAGCCATGGACCAGCATGTAGCCCTCCCGCGTGACAAATTGCCAAACACTCTACGGCGTACACACCTAGACTATTGCTCACACCCAAGTGCCAAGGTGGCACGTACAGTAGTCTATCGTACAGTAGAGTAGATTTCTCCTTACACGCCTCCTCCCTGCTTTTTCGTTGGCCCTTAGCCTTTTAGCCTTGTACCAACGTCATGAACGTTGGAGATATTGCCATAGCTCTTGGGGCGGGCGGCTGTCAGCCTCTGGCGCCGAGAACTATAGTCTAAATCAGAAGCCCCGATCAACGCGAGAATACTAGGGGAAGAGAGAAAAAAAAGTAAGAAAGAAGAAAAAAGAAAAGGAAAAAAAAAAAAATAAAAGACCAGCTGCACGATGCTGATGGCAGTCCCTGCTTTCGAGGCTAGCAGAGATCAAGGGCCGGGTGCTGGTCCCAGCAGTTAGCCAGTCAGTTGCTCAGCAAGAGACCAGATGGAACCTTGACCTTGACAGCTGTTACAATTGTTCGCCGATGGGGTTCAACAAGAAATGGAAGCTTTCATGGGTCTACTAAAGCTGTGCAAAGTCTGTGCTTGTGTCTGTGCCTGTATTTACGAGTACCCGTACACGTTTTACCGTACTCAAACATACCTACTAGCTACTAACTAGTACTACACTCATCTCATCTCCACCCCTCGCCCTTGTCCCTATTCAATTCATCCATTCTTCTTCCTCTCCTGCCTCGGCCTCTCTTTTGTTCCTTGTCCCGCCTCTTCTCTTTCTCTTTGCCAGGGGTCCCACGAATCCGGAGCTGCGGCCACGCATCCGCACATGCTCGCCCTTTTGGTGGCGAAACGGCCTAAACCGCTGCATCTTCGCTTATCTAATCGCGCCCTCTCGGCAGCCGGTAATTGGATCTCCGGCTGTCGCGTGTAACATGTACGAAGTAGCGTGTAGCATGTAAGATTGAAGACGGGAGGGGTCACCAAGTTTTTGCTTTACGTGTACCCGTAGGCGCTATACGTTAGGTACCTAGTACCAGGTAGTGCTGTAGTGGCTACCAGGGTGCTTACCTGAGTACATCGACACGCCTAGCCTAGCTGTCAGATGTGTGTGTTAGTATGTAGTACCTTAGGTATTTTGACCCCGGAGATTCAACCTCGGCGGGTCTCTCTCTGTCCTTTGCAACCACATGGATTCTTTTTTATACATGTAGGTATTGTACTTTAACAGATGCTGATGCCCAGCTGTTACTGCTGCTATGTATCATCTAGAGTCTAGGATAGGTAAGGTAGCCAGGTTGGGTAGGTGGTAGTTATAGTAGTACCTTTATCGATGGAAACAGATCAATTCAATGCTAGGTACTTCCTTTGAGCGCATCATCTTGCATCATCAGGTCCCCTCGGTTGCCCTATGCAACAGACAGTTGGAAAGATCAAATGAAAAGATAACAATGTTCAACCTATAGCAGTCAGGTCCGACCGCGAGTTCAACAGGCCGAGGCTAGTATTGGATCAATTCTCCCTACCTAGGTGGTACTTCGTTGCCTTTTTCACTCCTCCATCACGATCTTCTCTTAGCCAAACCCAGCGGTAATCTCCCCGACGCGGCCATCATCAACGGCAATACTTTAGCTTTCTCACCAATGTCAGATTCAGCTGAGGTTCCCGCATCATGTATGGGCGAAAATGAGTGGCTCATGGGTTTGCCGATACCAGACAGCGAAAGGCCAACAGATGTCGGGTCACCCAATTTCCTGCCGCAGCCTCAAACACCGCCCAACCTGATCACTCAGAAGATGATCGATAAATGGCAATCTTCTAGAAATCGGCCCCCATTCGCTCGTTTGTTGGAGTTCGAGAGACTCCCGATATACCCTGGCTTCTTGTCCGCGTACCTTGGCTTCTTCAAAACGCAGCACCTTTACTATTTTGCTGATTTCATTGGTAAGTTCTTAACAAATCTATGATGAGACAAATCATGCCCATCATATCCCGTCATCAGATGGCAGAGGAAGACACAAATCTCACGCTTGTGCCCTCCCCCTAACAATTCTCTCCTTCTTTCATAACCATGTCACAGGCGCTGGCTAATCATCTATTGTAGCCCCGCGTGTATTACAGCCGCTAATCAACCTCGTCAATCGTCGCAAGCTTGAAGGGAACTTTCAACGTATATCCCCCCCTAGAGCCATACTCTAGGATAGCTTAGCTACTATGAGGCCGGATCACTGGTTGAAAGCATCTTTGGACAACGGTAGAATCGACGAGGTTCTAGTATGGGGGTCAATATTAGGGTTACCAACCTTTCGAGTACAAAATCACGCCAACCACGCCAACCACGCCAACCTGTTCAAGCTTGATCCAGTTCTCACTGCCATTGCTTGCATGTACAAGTTGATCAAGGCCAACCCTTCCAGATTCAGAGAGCTGACAGAGGGTTTGGAAAACGAGTGTGTATGGGGCATCCATCACGAAGACTGGCAACGCGCCTACGTGATCATCATTTTCGTCAAATATCGCAGAGCGTTCTTCAGGCACTGCCCTGAAGGCGGTCCAAGTAAATACTGGGGTTCTAGGTCAAAAAAAGCAAAATGTTATGCTTATGCTACGCCAGACGTCATCGCTTCCGTGGCCGCAAGGCAAGCGAATGTGGCCGGCAACAGAGCAGGACGAGTCGGTGCTGGACGGCGTCGTTTATAAGTTTGGGTGCGGAGATGGCGACAGGGGAACAGAGATAGAAGAATTAATCGGATAGAAGCAGTATAAGAGAGGATGGAAGCGTTGAACAGACTCAGATTGATGTTGGTTAGCAGTATTGCTCTAAGTTTAGTATTCCTTTGCTCTCATTCAAGTCGTCATGCGACCTGTCGTGGTTGTGAGAAAAGGCCATTGTATGCTCATATTAATATACAAAATTAGACAAAGGATTGCCGTCTTCTCCACTTAATCTCTTCCAACAATAAGAGAACAAAGATTCTATATGCCATTTCTCTAACAAGTACTTTTACTAATGTTACAGCTGATATACGTCCCGCTAGTATTACAACAACACCCATCGACTGAAGCTCTCATGCGCGCTCAACATAGCCCGACTTGGCCACGCTGTTGGCAAATAGCTCGCGGCACCGAACTTTGCTCTCCAGCCTCGCGCACAACAGAAACGCGCCGCTCAGCTTCCGGTGCAAGCTGTACGTTTCCTCGGGCGGCGGCGCCAGTCGTTCGTTGAGCATGACTGGGATGAGCGCCCTGACTCGCTCGGTGATGGTCTGGTCCTTGAAGTCGTAGACCTCAGGGGCCGATTCGAGGAATGGCTCTGCCAGCGTGAGGACTGATTGGATGTGTGCGTCTAGCATCGTCCTGCTCTCGTGGCCGGTTAGGTATCCCAGGCCCTCGGAGAACTTCTTGACGCCTGCTCGATCGGACCGTGATGCGCACTCGAGGAGCTGCACATACTGCGAGATAAACTCCTCGGGGAACTCTCGCGAGGCGCCAAAGTCGAGAAGCTCAAGCTTGTTGGTGCCGGCGTTGTAGAGGAAGTTGGTCCAGTTGGGGTCTGTCTGCATGAACTTGAACTCTGTAATCTCCCTCAGGCACAGCCGCAGGATCTGCGTGCCGATCCAGTCGCGCTGCTCCTGAGTAAACGACTTGACTCGAGTGACGCCAATGCCGTCGAGGAAGTCCATGGTCAAGACTTGTTTGCCAGATGCCTCCAGATGGACATTTGGGGCTTCAAAAACGTCCTCCTCACCCTGGAGCAGCTCCTTGTACCGCTTCGCACACTCTGCCTCGCGAGTATAGTCACATTCCCAACCGAGTTCCAATCTCGCGTTGTCAATGGTTTTGTTCAGGTAGAGGCCCTTGGGGAGCAGCTTCGTGGCCGTGAGCAAGATGCCGAGATTGTCTAGATCAGAGTTAATGGAGTCGGCCACGCCAGGGAATTGAATCTTGACGGCCACTCGCTTGCCGTTTGACTTGAGTACGGCTCTGTGTACCTGACCGATCGACGCGGCCGCAATTGGCTTTTCTTCAAACTCGCTGAACAGATCTCGCCAATCGGAGCCAAGGTTACTGACCAAAACACGGTCCCGCTGCCACGCCGGCATGTAGTCAGCTCGGTCCTGGACCCGCTGGAGAACCTCCTGGAGAGGTGCTGGCATTGTTTTTGAGTCCTGAAAGCTCATCATTTGCCCCAGCTTCAAGGCCGCACCTCTCATTTGAGACAGCTTTGCAACCAATCTCTCCATGTTCCCTCCACTGAGTAATACAGACCCTTCACCACCACCTCCAAAGGCTCTGCTCACGCTCTCCGTCACAGCTCCGCCAAACAACCCAGCAGCCAGACCGCCATAGTTGAGGATACGGCTGAAGCGGGTAGCGGGTACTTTGGACTCTCGAAGTTGATAAGTAGGTAAATTCACGGGTGGTGCTTCGGTGGTGGCTGCTGCTTTCACAGCTTCGACTATTTCCTCATCTACCTTTTCCGTGCTAGACTGAGGTTCTTCTGTAATTGTATGAGGGCTTGAAGTCTCTGGTGAATTCTCTGTTGCGGTTTCTGGCACAGGCTCTGATGAAGCCTTTGTGCTATCTTCTGTAGTAGTCTCTGGCACAATCTCTGGTACAACCTGAGGTTCAGGTGGCGGCGTACTTGTTGACTCTGGCGTCGTGGTTCCTACAGACTCTGATTGTTGTACATCCTGCTGAGCTTTTTCATCTGCAGCATCAACAATACTGGCCTCAGCTTCAGCAGCAAGTGACGTAGTAACATCCTCCACAACAGGAGGTGGTCGCGGCCAGTATCGCAGAGGATGCTCCTTTGCGGCACTACCAGCAGCCTCTTTACGGTTCTCCGGCTTTCCACGTTGCTTGCGTAATGAGTCGAGAATTTGAGAGCCTCGCGCAGTGTGAAAGATGTTGACGTCAATTCCCTGGGGTACGTCCAGCTCCTCCTTGATCTGATCCTGGTTCTGAGCCGGAGAGGTATTCGTAGACGCATTCTCTACTGGTTGTCGTACGGAATCACTTCCGGATAGTGAAGTTTTGAAGATTGGTTGCTTGTGGAGCTTAAAGTCTGCCGGCTTTAAGCCCTCAGAAACCGGCGCTGATGAAGCCGCAGACTCGGAGCTCTTCTCACCAACATCCTCAACATCCACAGCCTCCTTTCCCACAGCCTCGACTTCATCAGTCGGCTCTTTTTGCTCCGGAGTTTCCGTTTGCACTGAACCAGCAGCCTTACTCCTCAGCACAGACGCAACGCTCGACGTCCTGCTATAAACGTCGAGCTGCCGGCCGCGAAGAGCGACATGCTTTGCTGCGACAGACCGAGAGGCATTGAGCACCGCCGCAAGGTCAATCGCAAAGTTCACAAAACCCATGTGAACGAAGCAGCCGCGGATCAACCAGGGGGGGAAAAAAAGCAGAGTCTTGAAAAAGCTTCTGTTTTGCGGATTCAAGATTCGTAGGAGTGAGTTGCAGATCGGAAAAGGCCGCCAAGTTTTAGTTGGATGTCGTTGAATTATGCAGTTAAGCGGGGCGACGGAACTGCATGTCACCAAAGCGCATCATGGATTCCAATTTGAGAGCGGCCTCTACGGGAACTAGGAATGCAATTTAAATCATGTTACCAAACAGACAGTAGAGTGAAATTATATAAAAATTTAATGAATCAATATTTGTGTGGTCAATTCTTTATGAATACCTCGACTCTCTATATATTCCTCTTCTGGTTAACAAACTCAGTAAACATATTTCCTTGTGACGATTGTCACTTTGTAAAAACGCCATGCTAATCCAGTTTCGAAAACACCACTAATATCCTTATATCGCTCTCTCCAGAATAAAAAATGTATAGGTAAAATGAATAATGTTGCCACAGTCCCTCAGCAGGAATTGCCGCATTAATTTGATTTGGGGGGCACTCTGCTGACGCTCCTCAAAAGCGAGCCTTTGGGCTTCCTTGGAGTTGCTTGTCCAAAGGAATCGGCTGCTTTCCCTCTCAGCGGGGTCGCCATCTTGTTCCATAGTCGTTGGGCGGCCGGTGTCAAGCCTCCTGATACTCTCGGGCCACTGGTGAATCTCGGTGTCTCCATCTGACTGGCCTTGCCCGTGAACCCTCTTCGCTGAGACTCGCTCTTGGACTTGGAGATTCGCTCTACCATTCGCTCGTGGAGAAGCTCTCGCTCCCTCTGGTCTTGAATCTTGAAGGGGTTTGTAGCATCCCCGGGTCCCAAGTTGATAGGTTCAGGCATCTTGATGGATGCGTCGTCGTCACCGTCTTCGTCATCCACAAAGGCGTACCCATTCACTCGCGGGGTTTCACCACCGCCCACAATGCTGGAGTCGAGATCTTGCTGTCGTGGCTTTCCCGCAATAGCATCGCGTACTGACGACATGGTTGGGGATGGGGGTCGCTGTGGCACATGAGGCTGCGGCATCCTCGTATTCTCATAGCTAATCGATCTTGGCGCCATGCGAGACTGCTCCTCCGCGCTCTCGGCAATCGTCTTAACTCCGTCTTGGAGGCCCTCTGGCTCGAAAATGAGGCCATTCCGTGGAGCTGCCTTCCATGAGTCTGGTCGTGCAGGCCGCTCTTCAACATCCCTGATGGCCAATAAATCTCTCTTGAATCCATCGTCAACAAGACTCCGCGTCTGTTCTAGCCTGTCAGTGACCTCTTTCTGTTTAATCATCTGCTTCGAAGGGAGCTTATTTCCACGCCAGAGCCAGGCGTATTTATCGGCTCTCTTCTGGTTTTGCTTGTCAATTAGTTTGTAGAAGCTCTCATTATCTTCACTAGTGTAGGTGGCCTGAAATGTGGACAAGCTCAGGTTGAGGTCCAGGCCCGGTTTGTTCTGCGTGACGCTTGTTGCCACGGACGCTGGTGTATCGCCAACATAGCTAGTTGGAGTGCTGTTGCCGTTTGTGATGGTGATTGATGGAGAGGCTCTGGTGGGTTTCCGACCAGGAGTCATAACGTGTCGAAGTCTCCGGCTGGCGCTTGATATCCAGGCAGCATCTTTCGATTCCATCGCATCCAGATACTCCTGCTGAATCTGCGTCTCCAAAAGGCCGGGAAAGAAATCCCTGGCGATAATCTGTGAGAGCGCCTCTGTGTACGTATCCTCATCCAGAACTTTCCTGGGCCTCTTGATCTTCTTTGCTGGCGGTGGAGGCGGCATCAGATCTGTGTCGGTCCTCTTACGCACCAGGGCGTTTGAGGCCCCAGCCGCAGACTCCATGGCGGGCTGTGTCAGGACGAAGCCCGCGATGAGTTTTTGGATTCTGCCGTATGTTTGATGGCGTGGTTTAGTTCCTCAGAGACTGCTTTGTTGATGTGGAACTGGCCTTTGATTATGGCAAGAGGTGTTGTTTGTTGATGTGCAGGTAGGAGAGTTTGGGCTATTCAGTTGTCGAAATGAATGACAAGGGTAGAGTCGCCTTGTGTAAAGTACCGCGCCAACTGGCAGTACTCCGGACTACTGCCGCCACGCCAGCAAGGCCCTTGTCACTCGCCCCCACGAGCCGCCACATGTACATGTACGGGTACATGCATCTATCCGACCACAGCACGCACCAACACACACATGGCCGCCATCCGGGCTTTGTTATATGCCAATGCAATGGACGGCGGAAAGCCACAGGTTGGTCTTAGGGCTGGCTAGGCCACTGGAACATGGCCGCCTCGGACATCCACAGGGCACATGGCAGCGGCAAATAGCACAACCTGGTAGGCTCTACAGGGGGCAGACAGCCTATTGAGGAGCCCCTGGAGCAGCCTAGACGGCATCTGCACTTGACCTTCTCCTCATTCGGACCTTGTTAGGACCTTGTTAGGACCTTGTTAGCCCAATCCAGAACCCACTCTGCATCCCCAGTTCTTTATCGATTCCAGGTTTTGGGCTCTCTTTGCTTTGCGAAAAGTCCAAACCTCTCACTTGCTCCTCCAGACGCTGCGCCTGTGACGTTGACCGGCCGAGGACAAAGAGCCCGTCTTTCTTGTATAGATTTCCCATTGTGCATTCTCCCATCTCCGAATCCTGCGAATTCCCCTTGCGACGGTCTGGCGCACGCGATATCACGGCCCTAGGCTTCCTCTCAATATCTCCGCGTGCTCCAGTCCAACCTATAATCACCCCTCTTCACCATGTCGCAAACGGCTGTCGAGTTCAAGAACCAGGGAAACAAGGCGTTCTCCCATGGGGATTATCCTACAGCAATTACCTTTTACAGCAAGGCCATCGATGCAGATGCCTCTGAGCCCACGTTTTTCACCAACAGAGCCCAAGTGTGTAAACCCGACTTGGCTCCGGCTCGGTCTTTATACCCCAGGCTGCAGCTTGACTAACTGACTTGTGACTAGGCATACATCAAGACAGAAGCATACGGATATGCCATTGCCGATGCCACCAAGGCTCTCGAGATCAACCCGAAGTTGGTCAAGGTAAAGATTCCCACAGTCGCAATATACAAAAGTTTGGGGGCTAAATCATGAGTTTTCAATGTGTAGGCATACTTCCGCCGAGGCCTCGCCCGCACTGCGATTCTAAAACCAAAGGATGCGATTGAAGACTTCAAAGAGTGTGTCCGGCTGGACCCCAACAACAAGGATGCGCGACTCAAGCTGGAGGAATGCAAGAAGATTGTGCGCCAGCTGGCATTCTTCGCTGCCATCGAAGTTGGCGATGAGCCATCGGCTGCGGAGGGGCTTGATCTGGACTCCATGGTCGTGGAGGATGGCTATGACGGAGTAAAGCTCGGAAGCGAGATGACCCAGGAATTCATCGACGACATGATTGAGAGATTCAAGAATGGCAAGCTCCTTGCGAAGAAATACGTGTACCAGATCATCATTGCCGTCAAGAAAATTGTATACGACGAGCCCACCATGGTGGAGGTGGAAGTTCCCGAGGGAGTCGAGCTGACTGTCTGTGGTGATACTCACGGTAGGCAAAACATATTGTGGCATGGCTATTATTGGCTATTGCATGGTGCTAACTTATTCCCGAATCCAGGCCAATACTTTGACCTCATGGAATTGTTCCGACGAAACGGTGTTCCATCGGATAAGCACTGGTACCTTTTCAACGGCGATTTCGTCGACAGGGGTTCTTGGTCCACCGAGATTGCGTTATTACTGTACGCCTACAAGTGGCTACGACCCAACAACTTCTTCCTGAACCGAGGAAATCACGAGACAGATGACATGAACAAGGTCTACGGTTTTGAAGGAGAATGCAAAGCCAAGTACAACGACAGGTAAGTTTGGATTTCGGACTTTGACACCAATACGGCCAACATTTACTGACGCCCATTATAGGATTTTCAGGCTATTCTCCGAGAGTTTCTCAGCATTGGCCCTAGCCACATTAATTGGATCCAAATACTTGGTTCTCCACGGCGGTCTATTCTCCGATGACAAGGTTACATTGGACGACATTCGCAAGCTGAACCGACATAGCCAGCGCCAGCCTGGTCAGTCAGGCTTGATGATGGAGATGCTGTGGACCGATCCTCAAGATGAGCCTGGCCGAGGACCCAGCAAGCGAGGAGTCGGCATGCAGTTCGGTCCCGATGTCACCAAGAGATTCTGCGAGAACAATGGTCTGGAGGCCGTCATCCGAAGTCACGAAGTGCGCATGGATGGCTACGAAGTGCAGCACGATGGCAAATGCATTACTGGTATGTCTCATGTTGATTGGACTAGCTCTTATCTCCGCGTCAAGAAAACTAACGATTGATGATCCTTTAGTCTTCTCCGCTCCGAGATATTGTGACTCGACTGAGAATAGGGGCGCTTACATCAACATCGGACCTGATTATAAGCTTCGGTACGAGCAATTTGATGCGGTACCGCACCCAAACATTCGGCCAATGGTGAGTCTCCCCTTATCCCTCCTCCCTTTGCTACTGTAGGAGCTGGTTCTAATATGATGAAATAGGCCTATGCTCAAAGCTCTCTGATGTCGTCCCTCATGTAAGGTTATAGGTCGACCTAAAGAGAGGCGATGAAGGGCTTCTAGGAATCTGGGGAGTATATAAACCCGTAGCCTCCAGGTATCCGAAGGGGTATCAAAAAAATAGTAAAAAGCTTCAAAATATGGCCATGTAAGAGGCATGCACTTAGATATACCCCTTTGTAGATCAGGTATTTTAGGTTATGCAGCATCAATGCCTCAATTGTTCCACAGCCGATCCTGCCCATTGCTTCCAACCATTGCGCCAAGCCAGTCGGAGCACTGCTTGATTCGTAGGAGAGACTCGATGCCTCCATCACTGGTGCCTTTCCAGGCAGTAAGCGCCGCGGCAAAGGAGCCGAGATCTTCTCGAGGTACTCGAACCCAGCATTCCGATCCGTCGACTTTGAGAACGTCAAGAGGAATCGCAGTGCCAGTTAATCCAAGGAACTGACGTAAAGCAGCCGTGCAATAAGATTTGACTTGGAGATTGTCGAGCTCAACAGCAGCGCCGGGAGGGTTCGTCAGAAGCTCCAGATGGACGTATGAGAAGGGTGGCGTTTTGATGGTGCATGTGAGGAGTTCGTGCGATTTGTGAAGTCTCGTCTTGTCCAGTATTGACCGCTCGGCCTCTGTACTTGTGTTTTGGCTCATCTTTATAAGATAAAATGAATGGGAGAGTGTAAGTTGTTAGAGTTGGGAGTGGTGTTTAGAAGAGAAGTCTTGGGAGGATGAAAATCTAAATTACGTTTGTTGCATGGTTTGGGTTAGATGCATCTATTGTAGTGTAGTCTGGTGAATCTTTGGAATCATAAGACCATCCAAAACCGAGAGAAGGCGATGTAATGCTCATTGAATTGAAAATTGATTGAAATTCAAAAAAAAAAAAAAAAAAAAAAAATTGAAGATCAAGTTTTTAAAATAGATATTATATGAATATAACATTTCACATAGATCAACTTGCATCCAATGTCAAAACGCTGCGAACAGCTCCAATACAAGGTACGTACTCCATGCCTCGGAAGCAATTCCGCACTAGCGCTCCTCCAGCGCCCTTCCGCCAAAATGACCCATTGATAGATTCCATCTTCAATCTTCAGCCTTGCCAATTCATCCAACAAACCTCCCTCTACCGCACAGCATGTCAAGCTTCGTCACCCCCGGCCAGCAGCGCTACCTGCGCGCCTGCATGGTCTGCTCCATCGTCATGACATACAGCGTCCGTCTCTTTCTCTTCTCTTCTCTTCTCTCCCCCAAGAAACGCGAGCCAACTGCTGACCTCCCAAATCTTTACAGCGCTTCCGCGACGAAGGATGCCCCAACTGCGAAGAGTTCCTGCACCTCATCGGCTCGCAGGACCAGATCGAAAGCTGCACGTCGCAGGTCTTTGAGGGCTTGATAACGCTGGCCAACCCGGCCAAGTCATGGGTCGCAAAGTGGCAGCGCTTGGACGGATATGTGCCCGGCGTGTACGCGATCAAGGTCTCGGGCCAGCTTCCCGACGAGATTAGGTCGTCTTTGGAGGATGAGTATAGGATACAATACATTCCGTATGTTTTGGAAGGGGGGGGGGGTTCGTCGGGCGAGAATGAGAGACTGACTTGGTGATGCAGGAGAGATGGCACGCAGACCGAGGCCGATGCTTAAACGAGTATGGATGTTCACACAATGATTTGGCGTACAACAGAGGCGAATACGGCGTTTTGGTGATGGAATCAAACATTGGAGGACCAAAGATTAATACATAAATTGTTGTTAGGTCATTATGGTATCTATGGAAACGCAACATGCTACAAAATACATCCGTTCCCATATGCAATCTATACGCTATATCAAACCCCCAAAAACGCCTTCCCAATTCGTTGATTCCTTTAATGGTTCCTCTGCTTTTTACCCCCAGGCATCCCAAACCCGACCGAGCCGCTGGGTCTCTTCCTCTCCATCTCTTCCTTCATTATCCTCTCGGCCTCGCTCATTTTCTTGGGCTGTTGGAATACAGAGCCCTTCTTCGACCCCGAAGCCAACGCGTTCTTCTTTGCCTGGGCAAAGACATTCTTCGTCTGTGGTTTTTCGCCAAACTTCAGAGACACCCCGCCAAAGCCCCCTTTATTCGCGACTGGATTTGGCTCCTCCTTTGACGCGACGGCATCTGTCCCCTCGTTCTTTTCGACATCTTTTGATCCTTCGGGCTTATCCTCTGTAGATTTGGACTCCTGCTCCGGCTTAGGCTTCGCGCCAAACGACAGCTTGATTTTCTCGCCATCTTGTCTTTTAAGTTCCCTGTCTTCTGACTCCTCTTCGCCTTCTCCATCGCGTTTCCCGGCACTCTGCTGTGCTCGTTTGATCTGTTCTCGAATCATACGCTGTTCGATTTCTTCGTCGCCTTGATCCAGGGCTTCTTTCTTCCTCAGCGCCTCTTGTCGTCGAAGAGCGTCGGGCGAGTTGTCAATCCAGCTAATGTGAAGACCCTTCTCCGTTTCTTCCACCCGACATATACCTTCTTTCCCCAGATACTTGGCGAATTCGGTCAACGACGGCCATTTTGTCGCGTTCATGTGAATGTGCTCTTTGTTGGCAATGTATTCCTGGTAGAACTGGTTGATCTGGACTTGCTTCTCTCCATGAGCCGTCTTCAGCAGTGACAGAAAGTCCTTCAGGAACTCGTCGCTGTACTGGTTGATGAACTTTTTCGGATCCTCGCCGACGACGAGCATTTGTCGCACGTGGCTTTCGGACTGGGTGTGCATCTTGAATCCATTGGCATCGCGACACTGCTTTTCGCAGACCTGGCAGTACCATCTCAGGCGCTGGAGTCCTTTTGACTTGAGCTTGTTGCCCAAGTACTTGGTAGAGCCAACTTCTGCTTTAGGCATATTGCTCTTTCTGTTTTGTAAAGGATTATTCTTCTGGAATCGGATCCGACTGCAGTGATAGTCAAAGTTACAACGTGAGGGCGAATAAAAATGGACGGTGAAATGTGACGTTTTGTTATGGAGATGGTAAGTTCAAGGTGTTTCCGGGCTCAGCCTTGCATGGGCAACGAAATCTAATCTTATCGCCACACTATCTACTTGCCGAGGTTTCTCCAGAGACATTACCTTAGCCTTGTTTCTCTTGGACGTCAACATTTTTTGTTACTGCATCAACGCCACTCCATCAACTTCTGTCTCTTCACAGTCTTTTCGTTTCAGACTATTCAGCTGCTGTTTCGCGTTCTTCACCCCGCAACTACGATACCCAACACTATAACTCAAAATGTCTGAGCGAAAAGTTCTTCAGAAGTACTACCCCCCGGATTTCGATCCCAATGATATCAGTCGCCGCCGAGGACCCAAACCCACAGGGCCGAGAATCCAAACTGTCCGACTTATGGCTCCCTTTTCCATGAAGTGTTTGAGCTGTGGCGAATATATCTACAAAGGACGCAAGTTCAACTCTCGCAAGGAAATCAGGCCAGATGAGAAATATCTCGGCATCCAGATCCTCTTCTTCCACATCAAGTGCACAAGATGCAGCGCCGAGATTACCTTTCGCACGGATCCGCGCAATACAGACTACGCGATGGTCAAAGGCGCCATGCGTTCATTCGAGCCCTGGAGGAACCGAGAACTAGCTGAAGAGTCGGTGGAGGAAAGGCTGGACAGGCTGGAGCGAGAGGAAGCTGAAGCGGCGGGCGAGGAAGAGAAGAATGCGATGGAGGATCTCGAGGCCAAGAATGCCGATGCCCGACGCGAAATGGCTGCGGCCGATGCCCTTGATGAAATCCGACAGCGAAACGCAAGGATACATCGGTCCGAAAAAGAAGGCACGGATTATGCAGACACTATAATTCGTGCTGAGGACTCGGAGCGGGAACGACAGGACAGAGAGGATGAAGAAGCGGCCAGACGAGCGTTTGCGGCAGCGGCAAAGAAGCATGGCAATTCTGCCTCGGATAGTCCAAGCCAGTTGGAAGAAATAGCAGCTGAAAGTGCCGAGTTTTCAGCATCAAGGGACAGTGACATGGCCACGGAGAAAGCTGCGCCCTCACTAGAGACTAGCACAGCATCATCATCCATGCCGCCCCCGCCCCCGCCGACATCTTTCAAGAGAGTGGTAAAGAAAAAGAAGGATCATTCTGCATTGCTTGGTATAAAAAAGAAGCCCTCTTTGGTGTAATGACTGGGCAGGAAAGATGTGGAGGGGAACTTTGAGCGTTGGGCTTCAACCTTGAACGTCGAGCATTGAATATTACGAAACATATGGAAATTTGATTACTCTTGATTTATTGTATGGCGTTTATACAGGGGTGGTGTTAATACCAAGCGGGAATGGGTTGCTAGTGTTACAACTCATTGATCAATCATAATACTGTGCACATCTCACATGGTCACTTGGATTCACATAAATTGAGAGCGAAACAGCTGATAAATGTTTAAAGAAAGATTGCCATGGGATTGGAATCGTCTCAATTCGTGTATGCATCGTCGATTGCTATTATCATTATCATGTACGGTGGCTTTCCAGCCTGATATAGCCCCCTCGTCCTTCCAACTGTCCAATGTCCCACGTATGTACTGCGCCAAAGGAATCCGAATCCCCAACCAATTAGTATCCTGCCATAAAGATCCCCCCCAAAACGCCGTGCGTGTATCATATAGTCATAAAATCAATAATAAATAGAAACGAAGCGACAAATTAGCGAGTGGCACCAAATCGGCTCGTTTTCGATGTGACGCAAGAGTTGCTTTTGCTGTAGTGTAGATGCGTGATCGGTAAAAAGAAGCTGCTTTGTCTCTATGCAGGCGTTCCAATCTTGGATTCGCCATGTCACCGGCGTTATTCCATATTAGACTGTCCCGAAATTCATTTTTTTCAAGTCCCGTCCAGATTACCAATGTAGCTGCCATAATGGCAAGCTACTGGAAAAAAGAGAAGCACCGCTAAAGCTAAACATGCGCAAATTCAAGCAGCGAGTTTTCGCTTTTGGACACCCGCGGAAATGCAAGATGGTTACATGGCAGGTGCTGTGCCGTTGGTCATGGATGTACCGACTGATGATCGACCCGAAGCACCGGAACTTGTAGGCGATAGAGCAGCTCCAAAGGCCTGCATTTGGCGTTTTGTGTGGTCGTGGATGAAGCGAGAGTAGCTGGAGATGCTCTGTGGGGGAGGAGGAGAGTTTGTGGGCATGGAAACGGAATAAGCGTCTTGTCTTCCGGGCATCATGACGAGTGTTTGATTTGATGTTGTATGGATTGAGTTGAGTTGAAATGTGATGTTATATAGATGTCGAGGGTGGTGTGATTTATCCTCCGGCTGCTGATGAGAGAGTACGTAGATTTGATTGGTGATGATACGATGGGAGTTTTCAGCGAGGAGGCGAGAGTTATAAGTAGTCGTGTGATTGAGTCTCTCAACAGAAGATGTTGGATGTGCTTATTAAGGATGACGTATTGAAGTAGAGGTGCAAGGCAAGAGCTAGGCAAGGCTGTGGAAATCAACAGATGCTGTCGTGGCGAGCCTGGAACAGAAGGAGCGGATCTCAGGGTCTCTTATAAATGTGCAAGACAGAACAGAATCCAGGGCCCTCTCTCCACCACCCAATCTTTTTCCCCTCATTCAACATGCATTCAAGGGGATCAGACTAGGACTACTAATTTGCTAGTCTAGGGTCCTCTCGACCTCTTCCTTCACCCCTCGCTGCTGCTGCATACCAAACACACACGCACACGCACACAATTACTCATAGGACACCCCTCAGAAGACCCTCACCTGGGCCAATCCTGTCCGCCCCAGCCAGACGAGCTGATCGGCAGTGGGCGAATCAACCGACGGTAGCGCAGGTGAAAATGGCGTATCACTACCTCTACTACGTTGACTAGCACGGCGAACAAGGCCTGTTCCCTGCTGGATGCTGCTCTTTGGCCACCTCTTGCACGGTGATAATCGCCTCCAGCGCCTCTTCGGTGTTAGAACGCTCCACCACCGCTCACCCACCGCTCCGCACAAGCTCGACACCCTTTTTGGGGCCCTGCCGGCTGCTGTTCGCTCAGGGTCCTGCGAGGCCCACGCCACCACAATCATAGTGGGCCGGCCTAGTTGAGGATGGAGATTGTCCAGGGATGTGCAGATGCTCTTCCAAGTTCTGGAGGCGATACGTGCTCGTATGAGCAGTTGAAACGGTGGGCAGCAGACTGGAGAAAACGGTCCTTGGGGTCCAAGTTTTGCCTGCCAGAGGCCCTGCTGATCGCAAATCGTCATGCTCGTCACACGCGTGTCATACCGTCCCTCTTTGGCCTTTTTCGAATGCTTCTTCTGGAGCAGATAGACTACAGCTCATCCAAGTACCGTGGACGCGATACTGTGGGCACCCCATCCGCCAGGAATTGGGAATTACGGGGCCTCAAGCCAGCATCATTGCTTGACGTGTGTTCAAGGTTCTCTGTTGCCCAGAAAGCTCTGGCTTGTTTAGAGGCAACTGCGTCGATGGGCACGCTACTCTCCTCTAAAGCGCCCGTTGCATCAGATGAATGCATGCGTCCGCCCTCTTAGGCCATGTCTTGGACAGGGCGAAATGTTCGAGACCCTTTTCTTGTGTCACACAAATTGCACGCCATGCTGCAAGCTTAGGGATATCGAACTCTAGTCCTCTGTCCATTATTCAGCGTTGACAGATGCCGGAAACCGGGGCTTCCGGATATTCTATCTGTGCTATTGGCCAGAGATTTTGAATTAATCAGTGCATGGCTAGCGTATCCGGTGTACATGCAAATCTCCCCAAGAAGGAGGAAACGTGGGCAGATTCATCTCTCCAAAGCTCCAAAGAGAAGGAAACGCGGACAGGCGAGATCAACATCCCTGCCCCTTGGGGCGTCAATCGAGGGGGTTATTCTCCATTTCCTCACGGGTCAAGGTTCGAGAAAGAGCGAGCTACGATTCTTCGCTCCAATTAAGTTATGGAGTTTGTGTGCCTGAACCGTGTTACTCTCACCCATGCATTTTTGACGTCCGTTTATTCAATGATGCGGCATCCTAGCAGTTATTCGGGCCCAATCGAGATATGAGCTCAACGGTTGATCAACCTAGGCCCTACCAAGCCTACGAAGCAGACATGCACGTTGTGGCTTTCAATCTCAACGTATTCAGCGTGGCCCCCATCGAGATCGAAGAGCGCCGCTTCGTTCAACATCCACTTTATTGCGAAGAGTAAACATTCATCATTACTGGAGAACGACGGCAGAAGCCCAGATCCGCCTGCCCCCATCCGATTCCCCCCTCTCGCCTCTCCAGACGCCTTCCAGTCTGAATGAAGTCACAATGCTCAAGGAGGGAAACAGTACGGTCAAAGCTTCTCCAGCAGTGGTGGCCATACTGTAGGCTTGACGCATTACAGTAGTTGATGGACTACCACGTCGAATTAGCAAAAAACCTGTCTGGAATACCCAATTGAAAAGCCGCTGTACTAGTATGTGATGTCACCCGTTACCCCACTGCGAAAACGGCGATGCTTCCAGCTCTGAAAACGTTGCTCGATCTGGGCCAACGTTTTCGCCGCCTCCGTCACGGGGTCCACACCACGTTCCCTCTACGCCATTACGGTGCGTGGATCGACTCTCATGTTATCCAAAGCTGTTGATGATCGTCGTGCGGTGGCCTTGACGGTTCAGCGAGTAAATCACCCCTAATCTGGTGCTACTGCACGTCTCATACGGAGTACTGCGCGGTTTATCATTGGCTTTCTCCTACGACCAAGCTTCGAGGTCCCTGCGTCACACGCCGGTGATCGACATTCAGAGTCTTCGGCATGCTTCTCTCCGCAAGCGAACCAAGCTTTTGCTAAACCATCACATCATTTCCCCCAGAGCTTGATTGGGCCAACCTTCAATTCTTTCTTTGGCTTTCCCACTTGAGCCTAACCACGTTGCTCGATCTTTCGAATCCATGTGCCTTCGTCGAGATCTTGAGCGGCCATAACCGCCAGTTTAATTTTCATGATCCACCTACGCCACTTAGCCTTCTTTTTCTCTTGGTTACACCTCGGTGGGAGCAACTCCAAGGTGAACCAGAGTCGCTTGCATGCATGTCAAGCATGTATTGCTCTGCAAGTATAGACGACGATCCTGGCATTCAACAGTCGCCGCAACCTCTGGCCCCTGTCATGCGAGAAGGCTAGCATCACTCCGTCACCACTAGATACAAACCTTACAAAGACCTCAGTGACAGTGGAACCATCATCATCTCTGTATCTTATCCAAGTTGAACAATCGTGACCACGTTGGTGTATTGCGTGAACAGCTCAAAGAAAGGAGGCCATTCACAGAAAGAGGGCAAACCTGCAAATGCTATGTGGGGTACGATGAGCGAAGACAATACCCCTTCACGTCATACCAGCCTGAGCCAGAGTATGACGTTTGTACGACTTGATATTTGCCTCCATTCAAGACATCTCTGAATATCGTCCAAGGCAAGGCTACAACACAGTCATTTCTCGAAGAAGCAGCTTCAGAACCAGAACCATAAAGAACAATACACGTCGACGGTCATCAAAGTTATGATGAAACTAGCGCGGCTAACTGCATGCCTGTCGTTTGTGAGGACGGCTAGAGTTGCATCAGACTCGCACGGAGTGTTACATCCTCGACTGTGACGAAGTGGCAAAGTACTAATCATGTCGGTTTGCAGATTTCATCTCCATACCAAGATTCACGCTTACGCATTGGCCTCCTTTTCCTTTTCTCATACTCTTGGGACAGGTCGCTCTTGGAACTTCCAGCAAACTAGTCAGCAATTATCGAACGAGCTTCGATCACGCATCAGTAGCAGTTCAACAAGTCAACCCTCATGCAGACTATGTCATAATCTGACCTCCCTCGCCAATGCCGCCATGCACTTGCTAGGATAAACACGTGAAGAGGCGGCCACGATATGATGGCGCCGATAGAATTGATAATTCGTCCTCATCACCAGGGTGATCGATGACCTCACAGTGCCTATCTCTGAAGCTATCGCCAACCACTCGGCGCTCTAGCATTCAGCCTGTGACGCAGTCCGACAGGGGAGATCTGCAATTCAAGTGGATTTTGCTGCTGTCGACTTCAAACTCTATTCGGACCGGTACTGTGGCATGAAGTGATGGCTCAAATCGGCGATGTAGTGCCATTGGCGTCGATTGGAACTGATTCTTCACGAACGGCTTCAAGATCTAGTCAACTCAGTTTACTCAACAAAATCGTAGCAAAACTGAACGATAGCTCCTGACCAAGTTGTTCGTTTTGATTATTATCCACGTCAAGAGGGGCGAAAAGGAGCAAGTAATTGCAGGGATTTCAACTCCGCGTTCTGTCATAACTCATTACAATAAAAGATGGAGAGAGACTCTAATGACGCCTCGACTTCCTCTCCAGCGAAGCCAATTCTTTCTTTTCCTTGCCCACCACCTTCTTCCGCTTCCGCTCAATCGCCTTGTCGACTTGCGACTTGCTCATGCTTGCATATCTGTTCATCAGCACCTGCTTCTTCTGCTCGCTCTTGCGCAGGTAGAAGGGCTGCTTGCCCTGCGCCACCAACTCCTTTTCCTTCTTTCGGTGCTCTTGCAGTATCTTTACTTCCTCCTCCTTCTTCTGGCGGGCCTTTTTCTTAGATTCCATAGATAGTAGCTGTCTCTTCAAATCCTCCTTCAGCATGACGTCCTTGGTCTTCTTAATCTGCATGCGTAGCTCTGCCATCTCGCTCTCACGGTACTCATCCAGGAAGGCATAGTTCCGGGAAACCTTGGCCTCGTCTACCTGTCCCGAAAGATTGTCAAATCGGGGGTCGCGAGTCTTGCGGCGCGGATCGGCGAGGATTTCGCGGCGCCTGCTGACGGGCTTCTTGGACGTCATTTCCTGTGGCGCGTGTTTGGAGCTTCGCTTCGATGCATCTAGCCGACTTGATGACTTTTTCGGCTCTCGTCTTAGTGACTCTTTGGGTGTGCGTTCTATAGGCCCGTCGTCTTTGGATGCATCTGCTTTGGTCTTTTTCTTCTTCTCAGAGGGAGGCAAGCTGGCTGCTGCGCGAGCTAATGCGCCGAAAGAGATGGCTGAGAAGTCGACCTTTGGAGCATCTTCTTCCTCTTCTTCAGACTATAGATAGCGTAAATCATAAGTATCGTAGACCTGTAAAAAGAAGTAGTTCTAGAATCAAATCTTGCATACCTCTGAACCAGACTCTGCTTCGTCCAATTCCTCATCCTCATCACCGCTGTCATCTCCTTCTTCAGAAACTTCTTCTCCCGAATCATCCTCTTCGCTGGCGCTCAATTCTGGTTCCCAGTCTTCCTCACGCCGGGCTTTCACCCGTCGCTCAAGACCCAAGGAGCCGAGTTTCCGCTTAGGGGCCATTTTCGTTTTCGTTGCGCGTACAAAAGCGTTGATGTTGGATTATCGCAGCATCTTTCCACCCTAAAAGCTACAGCAGTAATCTTCTTCCTACAAATTATTTTTTGCGGGCCGTCATCTTATCGATAAAGGACCCCTGCGAGTCTGCACGGTTTAATTGGCAACTTATGCAAGTAACCAGTAAAGTTGTGGGGGCTTAGCGTCCCGAAAGTTATTCGACCAACACCGAAACTCAATCATCCTAACGTAGTGGAAACAAACGAACATCTCGCCTCGATAAGGCCCTTTTGCGAATCTCAGAGGAGCGCTTAATGTGGCCACGCAGGGTAATCACGGGACTCTCCTGCTCAGCACGCTCTGCCGCAACCAAGATCCAAGCACAGCCACTGTCTAGCAAACACCGAAATCCTTCATCTCGCAGTCCACCGCTACGACAATCCCCTTTCGAGGCCATCGGGCCAGAGACCCACGAGGAACGTCCGCCGCTCGTGTTACGCTCTTCTGCAGAAGTCCACTATTCTTCGAAGACAAGCGAGCAAAGCAGGGCAAAGGGCAAAATGAAGTCTCAGAGCGTCCAAATCCCGGGGCTGACTTTGCTTAACAACCTGGCACCCCATGCGATTGCGCCGACTTCCGAGGGCAGCCTCATCAGCCCTGCGGCTCCCCAGCCGCCAGCCAAGGCGCCGTATGTGCTGCCACGAAAGCAAAAGGAGAATAAAAAGGCAAAGGCGAGGAGGGCGTTGGCAGAGGCACAGGCACAGGCTGCCATGAGCCGCATGGCGCAAGATGCTGCTCCTGCTCCTGTCTCTGGCCAGCACGGGTACGATCGAGCAAACCCCCCTTCTTCCACAAATCAAAATGTTAACAAGTCTATTATTATTTAGTGCCTACAACTTCAACTATTTCGACTTAAGCAACGCCAACGCCAACTTCATGACCCTCCCTCCCAACAACTTCCACAACTCCAACAACTTTATCGCCAGACCCCCTCCAGCCAGGCCCCGATTCCCCCCCAAGAACCTCCCTCAAGACGGCCGCGTCGCCCCCAGCAAAGCATCCGGCGGCATCCCCAACCCTACACCTCTCTACATCGCGCAGTCCCTCTCCCTACCGTCCTCCCTCCGCAACCCGCGTCGCATCCTCGTCATCATGGACCTCAACGGCACGCTGCTCTACCGCCCCAACAAGCGCAACCCCTTCAACTTCATCCAGCGGCCCCACGCCCGCGAGTTCCTCGACTACTGTGTCGACACCTTCCACGTCGCCATCTGGTCCTCCGCCCGCCCCGAAAACGTCGACAAGATGGTCGGACAGCTGCTCTCCCCCCAGCAGCGCGCAAAGTGCCTCGTCATCTGGGGCCGCGACAAGTTCGGCCTCTCCCCCGCCGACTACTCCGCCCGCGTCCAGTGCTACAAGCGCCTCTCCAGCATCTGGAACGACCCAAACGTTGTCGCATCTCACCCCGCCGCCGCCCAGGGCCAGCGCTGGGACCAGACAAACACCGTTCTCGTCGACGATTCGGCCGAAAAGGGCCGTAGTGAGCCCTACAACATCCTCCAGCTCCCCGAGTTTGAGGGTCTCGCCAACGAACCTCCCAACGTGTTGCCGCAGGTCCACGACTATCTCAATACGCTCTGCTATCAGACCAACATCAGCAGCTACATACGAGATCGTCCTTTTAGGATCGACTCAAGCTATAGCTTACCGCCGCCGCCAGACTTTCATATGGCATAGAGATTCTTGATTATGTGCTTTGGTTACATTCACAGCGCATATATTGATAAAGCCTCTTCAGGACTTCATGCCTCCTACATAGATCTGTACGCTCTACAAGCTCGTTGGCCTGTCTAGAGCATTCTAGTAGATTAAGCCTTTTGAGCTCTTCTTTAGATACCCCTCATCTTATAACCTTTTCCATATTCACACATAAAGGATAGCTGGCACATGGCTTGGACGCTTTTTACGGTTTTGAATTGGTTTCCTGCGGCCTTGTTTTATCAGACTACGTAGGCATGTGTGTGTGTACAAGCACATGAGATATCATCATTCATTCCCTTCAACCCTTTTTTTACCCATAACCCATCATCACTTCATAGTTTATCATCACCCCCATCCACTGTCGTTCTTTATTTGAAGACGTGGCCGTCGGCGTGAGGGTACTCCTTGCCGTTGACAATGACGGGCTTGTCCCAAGACCACTGAGCCTCAACAAAGGCACGGTCCTCAGGCTTGGTAGGGTCAAGCTTGGTGAACTCGTAGCTCTCGTAGTCGGGAGCGACGTCGAAGACAGGGACGTACTCCTGGCCACGGATGACGAAAGCACCCTCAATGACGGAGTCGTTGTTGGTTCCGTAGACGGAGGTGCATCCGAAGAGGTACTTGCGAGAGCCCTCGAGACGGTTGTTGAAGCCGCCGATGAGGTTGTTGGACATGAAGGTCATGGCAAGCTCATCGTTGTACTTGTAGGCAACCTTCCAGATGGAGTACTCCTCGAAGTTGACGTTCTCCCAGAACCAGGCGAGGGCAGCGGGGGTCTCGCTGTTGGAGTACTGGCGCTTCCACTCATCGAGAGGAAGGGAAGCCTTGGGCAGAGCATCAAGAGGGTGCTTAGCCTTGGGGGCGGCAGGCTCCTCCTCCTCGGCGGCGGCGGCCTTGGGGGCGGGGGCAGCCTTAGGAGCGGCCTTGGGCTGCTCAGGCTTCTTGGGGGGAGTGTTGGTCAGGACGGGAGTCTCCAGGAAGGGGAGCTTCTCGGCGACGGCAGTGTAGATGGGCTGGTTAACAATGGTCTCGTACCATCGAGTAACAGCGGGGTGCTGCTGGCGCCACTGCTTGTCGAAGAAGTACTGGAAGCCGCGGTAGAGGAGGCCAGCGCTGAAGAGATCAGCCAGGGTGATGCGCTCACCAACAAGGTAGGTGTGGTGAGTGAGGTGCTCCTCAGCAGCATCAACAGCACGGGCAACCTCCTTGGAGATGTCATCGACAGCCTTCTTGTTGTAGGGGGAGGCGCCGGTCAGGGGCTTGATCCAAGCACCGATCTTGGGGGCGACCTCGGTGTTGAAGTAGGACATCCATCGGAGGATGGAAGCGTAGCTAGCAATCTGTTAGATTTGAGGAGATACTCCAAGTAGAGAGAGATGCGAGACTTACTCCTGCTTGGTCTTGCCGAGAAGGGTGGTCTTCTCGTTCTGGGAGGTGACTGTATCATCAAGTTAGCTAGAGCACCACAACACGTTGACCCTAGAAGAACTCGAGATTTGAAAAACAAAGAAAGGTGCAAGATCAGAAGTTGTCGTTATCAACACAGGAAAAGTTTTTATTAACATTTCTTTCAGACAGGGATAACTTAAAAATACTCTCATCATTTTGGCGAGCGACCGGAGGAGTCATGTAGTGTCGACAAGAAAAGCCAGGGAAAATATGCGAGCACAGAACAGAACAGAATACGTACCGTAGATGGCGATAGCAATGCTCTCGCTCAGGGCAAAGCCATCCTCGCCGAGGAAAGCAGGGAACTTGCCCAGAGGGTGAGCCTTGAGGTGCTCAGCAGTGGGCTTGCCAGCCTCAACGTTGGAGATGTTGAGCTCGAGGCCGTTGGCCTTGGCGACGGCCTTGATGGCGGCGGCACGAGGTTGGTCCTGCAGCAGAAAAAGAGTGAGCAGCCTGGCACAAACACAAACAACGGTGACGCGTATGGGATGAGAGACTAACGGCGGTGGTGAAGAGAGTTCCGAAAGCCATTGTGACTGATGTCGAGATGCTTGACTGGAGAGTTGAGAAGGGAAGAGAGGAAGGGCTGGGGCGATAGAGGAATTTTTTTTTTTCTAATGAGGGGAGATTAATGCCCCGCGGTGGCTGTTGAAGCAACAAACAGCAAGGGTTAATTGTGGGTTTTTGTGGCTGTTCTGTGGCTGGTGCTCTGTCTGAATTGCTCGTTATCTCCACGTGATGCAGTCCAAAGCTGCACGCCAAAGGCAGAGGTTATCGTGGGGGAAGATTTTGTGGTACCACGACTTGGAGGATCGCAACGTCGTCCCGAATCTCCTCGACCGACGCTCGGCAACAATGGCGACAATTGCAAGCGGCTTGCGGCATGCGAGATTCGCAAGCTCGATTGCTGCAGCTCAATGGCGGCCGGTAATCCTCCCGCGGTCGAGCTTTCAACTCGCCATCCGGTCTATAACCAGCGACTCTCAAAAGCCTCCCAGTCTTGAACTTGAAGCCGCCGAGTCCGTCCCGATCCCATACCAGGGCGTTACGCATGCGCGAGTTGTTCCGGCGACACCATCTTATTTCTCAAGAGAACCCCAGTTCAACGATTTATACATTGGAATCTCCAAGCTGCTCACCAAGTACAACCACCTGCCCACAGTGCCGCCAAGTGAGGCTCCGCAAATGCCATGGACAAAGCTGGAGGAGATGCGGGCGCAGATGGGAGAGCCCATCAAGTCATCACACTATGCAAAGGTCATGCGAGTGGCCAAGCGCTTGAACCTCATCGAGCCCAGCCTGCGGCCGCAAGAGGTCAAGGTGGCTTTAACGGAGTTTACAAGAGACATCAACCCATTCTTGAACATGCCCAACCCTATCACGATTGACAAGTTCGGGCGTGCCGTCGGTGTGGGCAAGAGAAAGGAGTCAACCGCTCGCGCGTTCGTAGTGGAGGGAACTGGAGAAATCTTGGTCAACGGCAAGACTCTGAGCGAGGCGTTTGGCCGCGTGCACGACCGCGAGAGCGCAGTCTGGGCACTCACTGCCACGGAGAGACTGGACAAATACAACGTCTGGGTCTTGGTTGAGGGAGGCGGCACGACCGGGCAGGCTGAGGCCATTACCCTGGCCGTGGCGAAGGCGCTGGTCGCTCATGAGCCGGCATTGAAGACGGCTCTAAGAAGAGGTATGTTCAATACGAAAGCACACCTGGCTTTTCGATGTTTCTTTCTTGTCTCGATTCCTTGCTTTTTCGGTCTTTACGACGGCCTGCTAACGTTGCATCTCCCCAATTCAGCTGGCTGCATCACACGCGATCCCAGAACAGTGGAGAGGAAGAAGCATGGACATGTCAAGGCCCGAAAGATGCCTGCCTGGGTCAAGCGATAGAAGCTGCACGGGCCTGGATTTCCCGCGGCGTTTGTAAGCTCGGCTAGGCGAGATTACGCAGGATGCTTGCCTGAGAGCGAGCCTAAAGGGCGCTTATCTCTCTCTCTCTGCCTCTATTCCGAGAGCGACATTGTATCATCTACAAAACCTGTATTTATAGAACCCTACCTTACCCAGACATTGGCTACTTGGGGACATTTTGGGTTATCTTGGCCCCTGCCGAATCATTCAATATAATGAAGTATGACCAGCACAAGTACGTCGTAGTCGCCGCACGGCTGTGCGTAATCACTAGAGCACGTTGTGTATGAACTTCCATCTTGGCATAAGGCAGATCCAGCTGTGTTTCCAGCTGCTGCTGAGCATATGTAAGCAGTCAAATCCAAGAAAAGAATGGGAGACACGTCATTGTAGTCATGGCTGACAATGTCTAGTTCAATGCACGATATAGTATTTGAGTCAGTAGCTTGTCTCATGAGACTCAGCCGCACAAAAGGAAGGGCTGTGACACGATGAAGGGCGTAAATGTCTTTTTTCCCTATTCATTCTTTTCTTCCTTCACACCCCTCTGGTTTTCTTTTTTCTCTGTCTCCTAGGGAGCGAATGAAACTATTGGGTATCAAGCAAGGATCCAACCATGGGTTGTAAATGCCTGCAAAAATAAAAGAAGAAGAAAATTGATGCTACGGTGCCAACCAAAGGGCGGAAGAGCAGGGTAGGCAGAATTTGATACCACAGGCAGAATTGCCTTTCTTTTTTTTCTCTTCCTTTCTTTTCTTCTTTTCCTTTTTGGACCCTTGAATGATGCAAGTTCCGGGGTTGTGAGGCTGACCGGCCCTTTTCTGTGACATGCGGCGCAGTACAAAGAAAGATTACAGTATATCGCCGCTGCTCGTCCGTATTAACGGAAATTCAAGCCGCCTTTATTTGTTAAACAAGCCACACTTGCAATATATTTCACTGTATTCTTCAATGCGCCAAGAGCTATGCACATCTGAAAATTGATGTAGTCAAAAGGTGGCTTCAGCTGGGCCATTCACAGCCTCCAAGTCTTAATCCTTCAGACGAGAAAGAAAAAGCATCGAAAGTCATGAAACTTTTTCTGACGGGTCGGATCCGGCCCGTATGGCCCGTCCAGCAAGTTTAGCGAGATCGACATCACAAGTGACGCACAAGCTGGACATACTAGTAGACAATCAAGTTCAGCTCAAGTGTACCCCATATCCATGGAATCGAGCCTAGATTTTCTCCCAATTCCTGCCAATGACGTCGAGTCAGGACATGCGTCAGCAAGGGATTGCGGTCTCAGCCGCGCGAGGCCCGTCTGTGCCATGTATATTGTTGTCGTTATTACCGGGTCCAGGGTAGGGGTTGGCAGACCAATCGAAGGCGGCATCATTTACAAAAGGGTGACGCAGGAGGGTTTCCTTTTCCCCCAATACTCTTTCTGGTAGCATAGGGTGTCACATCCCGTATACTTATGGGGGTAGTTACATCCGCTGGAGCGAAGGTCAGTCCTCAGAGCCGCAGCAACTGAATCTCAAGGGCAACTGAGCCAGGAAGCGCAGGCAATCGTACGATGATCGAGCGAGAGTCAACCAGGCAAGGTCATTCATATACCTAGTATCGCTACTGGCGTGCAGGTACCAGCATCGGACTAGCGCTTGTTTTGGTCTCCCTCTTTTCCTTTTGTATGTCGGTGTCAAGGAGAGGCCCTCGGCTCATCAAACCCGAAACTCGCGGTGCAGGGGAGACAGCAAGAGACAGCTGGGGTAAAACACGGCCAGGATCAGTCTTCCCGACCACTGCTATGTAAGTGCTCCACAGAGCAGCTGAATGTTGAGCATTAGCCTCTGCCGTGACGTGACAGGCCTGTAGTCGCAGTCGTTGATGTATGTGTACATGCTTCGTATGTGTGTGTGTGTTAGAGGTATGTCCAATCTCTCTTACTCCTTGCTTTAAACAACTGCCTGTACATACCTCCTGGCTGGGCATCAATGCTCGCCCTGTCTCGTGTATGTACTCGTGTATGCAAGCTTTGACACGGCATCGGATCCGCGGTAAGTCCCTGCCAACTTTGGGCGAGCCAGACGAGATTGTTAGTTGGTGCTACCCATTTCCGCTGTCTTGGGCGTGCGTCGTGAATGCCCAAGGAGCTTACCCCCAAAGTAATTCAAATCATACTCCTGGTGGTATCTCCGCAGTAGTAGTAGCAATACTCCGAACAAGCAAAGCTGCTCCGGGCATGTGAGACATCAGACCACCTTCCGAGCTCTTACAGCCATGAACAGCTCGCGTCATAATCAATATCATGCGCCCGGGACCCCGTAGTCGCTTCACTCGCGACTATCGTCAATGTTGCCTTTTTTGGGCCGGCCAATTTTGTAGACCGTCCGAGGTACTTCGCATCCATCGGAACAGCCTCGCGCTTGTGAGAGATTGTCATTACGAGCACTGCTATTATTAACCTAGCGAAACAGCTGCTGCTGACAGGCATTGAGCATGGTCGTACACTTTGTAGATTGACGGCATAATCGCTTCTCGATTCCGTTAGTGCTCCCGGAGTCTTTGCCCCTGTATACACACCCACTCCTCACAACTCACCAGATTGGCCAACATCTGGCCAGAACGCTCAGCGATTTTTTTTTCTCCTTCACTTCTCAGCGGAACATGGTTCAGAGCTCTTTCGAAAATTATTCTTAGGTGCCCACGCTACACAAAGCCGAGCCCATCTCCACACTGGCTTTTGTCCCTCCTAATGGCTGCTCGTCGATGGAGTCGCTGTGGACCAGGCCGATGGCTCGCCTCTAGCACGGCCCTAGTGAGCTGCATTTTGCCTGTATTTGCCCGCCCCGGGCTCGCAGATTGGCTGCCAGGATTTGCGTTGCAGCATGGCCTGTCCACGAAAAGGCACCCGAGCTGTGGACTTTGACGCACGCTGCACATGGCCGTCCCGCGCTGGCCTCCACTCTGCGATCGAAATTCTTCCTAATCCCCCGTCCCCTGTTCCTGGTCGTGGCGAGGAGGATGGCAATAGACTGAGAGCGGAGGCTGAATCCGATGAGAAAAAGCCCCCAAGAAGAGGAAGAAGAAACGACAGAGGGCTGAAGAAAAGAAAAGAGAGTTGACGCAGCACAATACTAATGTTCCGCACCTGTGAAAAGTACATACATGTACATGCCCTTTGGGGTGTGCCTTCCTCATCTCTCCACCGAATGCCTGTGCCAGAATGATTACAGCTGCTCCTGCCTTACAATTACCAGCAATCCTCACGTGCAGAGTAGCACAAGTGTAGTACCTCTATCATTATGAGATGAACTTTATTAAAAAATTCTAATCATGTACATGTTGGCGTCGGTTGTGTAGCTAAACTACCTTGACTGCTATCAATCTGGTGGTACCTCAAATTAACCACGGGTTGTACAAGGGAGACCCAGTACTCCCGCCCGCGTCCCAAAATTCCAAATCGCAAATACAGACTCACCTTCTACCAACTTCTGCTTCCTCTTGGCCATTTTCCTCCTCCTCAAAACTCAGCTCTGTCTGTCAATGTCCCTTGCAGGTGGCTTGTCCAACGGGCGTGTCGATTCCAGGGGTGTGTACCTTCACCAAGCGATACCAGCTAAGCATTGTCTTAGATCAGAGATCTTTTGCTTCACCCGTGGGTAGTACATGTGATGGATTGGCGCCGTGTCTCGTGATCTGCTTTTGCATTCGGTATCCGACAGGATCATGCAGTACTCTGACTGAGACATGCAGGTTCAGTACTCGTAATTCACGACGCTTCACCTCATTTCCAGGGCATTGTGTGTCTCGCTCAGTTGGGACGACCCGGGTTGTCGGGACGCCTCTTGTCAAGGCCTGGATCGTTTGCGACAACCCTAATGGCCGGTCACTGAACGGGGAATTTCCCCTACCCCCGGCAGCTGACATGCTGCTGTTTTGGATCGACGGATGGCCGCAATGGCAAGCTGGAGGCTGTGGGCATTGAAACCTCGGTCATCCCCGTGTGTTGGACTAACCTCGAAAGCAGACCACTCGCTGCCGTGTTGCTGGGGCCTGGCCAGCCACGGCAAAACAACCAGCCTCCAAGCGCCGTCATCTATACGCTTTTAGCCATCTGGTCTGACGCCCACAACAAAAGAACGTTTCTGCTGGCTTACCGAATGGGTTCCTTTTCCCAACTACTCGTACCGGAGAAGCGCGATTACACGTGCTCCATTGGAGGGAGTGCCGTCTCAACAAACCCCTAGTCAGTCCAGGCTCTGCGTCATTATTCAGTGGCCTATTCTGCTGTCATGTCCCAGCTCCTATCCAAGGGTGGTAACAAGACAGAGCCAAGCGTCTCAGACGCCCTTATTCATGCAAAAATCCCAGGCTGGTGCTGTCATGCGTTAACTTGCCGTTTCCATTTTCCGCCCTGCCTGCCTGCAATGCTCATTCGTCCGGAGAATGGCCACAGCTACTGCTGCATGCATGAAAATGACACGCTTGTTACATCCGCCGCCATCTCTCCAGCCGTTGATGAATTGGCGCAGGCAGAAGGAATGTGCGGCTTCTACTTGCTTACGGTATTCGCCGCGTTCAAGTACCGGCTCATCAACTACCTAAGACCTGGTTGGCGGGTTGTGTTCCGACAGGCATTGCTTCCAGCTCTAGACGACGGGAATGGGCCTTGCTCACAGGAGTCTGTTAGGCAAAAAGACGAGAGTGCCGAAGCATGCTGCCAAGCCCAATCCATCGCCGCGCCCATCCACAAAGGTCAGATGCGAATCCACTCTGTTTCGTGTATGTGGTCTCTGGCGGAGAGCACCTGGACTTCGTTGTTTCCACTCTTGAGCAAGTCTGAGTTTTCGCTTGAGCATTTTGTCCAATCGCGAGTCTAGAAGCGACGTTTACGAGTCCCTACTCGTACGCACCTTTTGGTTTGTGGGCTTCGCTATGCGTACTGTGTACAAAGAAGAAAAGCACGGCGCGCAGTTCCTTCACTGTTACCTCTCTGGTTCCTTTCATTTGTGGCCCATCAAGGGGCCACCCCTGGCTTGTCCTTCTCCAACGAAGCCTCTTTTCCGCCGTGCCGGATGACCAGGGGGTGGCCACACGCAGATCCCAAATAATACCAAATCGACAATTCAAACTCTCACCTCTAGCCTTGCAGACTAGTGACAGCCTACCGGCTGTATCGCCCCAAGTTCTTCTAGGGCCAACGCAAGGTACAGAATACGACGGTATGCCCAGCACCCCGGGTCATACCAAGCGCATCTTGGCCGATGTGGCTTCCACCTTTCGCTACTGACATGCAGCCCTGCTTTTGCATTTATGACTTGCCGCACATTGTCTGGACCCCTAGACGGCACACTTGGGGCTGCATACTGCTGACATCCCTCTTTCCTGTACTCCGTCCTCCCACACACCCATCGGCGACATGGTATACTACCTCCTAGGGAGGGAGTACACGCCTCTACTTGTGCCTTTTTGCCTCCTTCTTGTCCTTTCTCTTTCTCCTGCCTCGTCCTCTCTCTCTTTTTCTCCCTCATTTTCATTAGCGTGGATCTCGGAGTAGACGGTTTTGTCAACTAGTTCCCCCTCGGTATAAGACCCGATGATTCCTCCAACGCCAGTCACCCGTCGGTCTCCAGCAAGGCTCCATCGATTTAATCATCTAGTATCACCACTAGTTTCTCGGTCTAATCCCCGCTGTTTTGGGATCTCAACCAAGTTTGCATCCTCACCATCGTTATCAACTCTTGCATACGAGTAGTCACACTTCCTACGCCTACATACATCATCTGATTGGCAAAGGCTCTGCCCTTGCCAATCTCTCATTTGGCCTAGGCTTCCCTACTTCGGCCATTGGGTTCCTTGTGCTATTTCCTGGCAACCCACTCTGTCAGATTTAGAAAGGGTAAGCATCTAACATTACAAAGAGGAGAACAAGCCGTCTTTCCCCAAATCCTGCTCAAGGAATTCTCACCTTGAACCGTCACCGGCTTGATTCCAAGCCTTTCAGCCCTCCAACAACCTGCTGTGATTAACCTAACATCCTTTAAGCAGGCAACCGGTGTGTCCCGGACTCTCAGGCTAGGTCGAGCTGGTGGAACCTACCAAGCCTACGCCTCTCTGGCGCCCGGTCCCTGACGTATTGCCATTTGGGGCATGATGAACTAGGCCGTTGGCTCCGCAAACCCGCCATTGAGAATTTGCGAGTTTGCTAGAGGGCAAGCCGGCTTTGTATTCGTCACAACACCTCCTCGAGCCGGGGAAAAAAATCTCACATCTTTTTCTTACTATTGTTGGAGGAGTCGGCTCTCGAGGCTTGATGAGCTTCTCTAACAGGCTATGACATCGGTCTCTCGACTTGTCCACCTAGCTTACCTTTTCTCTCGTTTGAGTGTTTAACATCTCGAGTTGCAACTAGTTATAGGATCATCGTATTAGCAGATTTGATCCAGACACCCACCCACCACTTTCTAGTAGCTGTCCACACACATTTGTCGATTCGCACTTCTCGTTTCGTTCACCAGACTTTCGTTTAAAAAAAAAAGGTCACTCGTTTAAATCCCGCGACCGGTACGGCTACAAAGGTGCCCATCTTGGCTCTATACGATCGTTCTCCAACAGCACCGCCTCCCCGGCGCATCGAGAGGCTTCTTGCGACAAGGCCCATCGGGGCATGGACAACCCCAACCAACATAGGAGGCAGAATGACCCGCCTACCCATCACGCTCCTGCACAAAGATACTCAGTTCAGGGCTCTGTAGGCGGTTCTTCTGAACGCTACCGAACGGCTCCCCTTGCATCATCTTCAACTCCAAGAGGCTTGGGGGGTGCGCCGACATATAGTACATATTACCAAGAACCCGCAGCCGCGTTTTCAACTCCGACAAACATGCCAACGACGGCAATGGCGTACGGGTCGGAATACGGCGCCGATTCGAGACCACAAACTCAGGGTTTCGGGGGCTACAACACGGGTATGATGATGTACAACGTGCCTCAGCCGAACACGCAAACTCCAGTCTATGACGCTCAACAGTTCGGGCAACGGCAGCAGGCAGCAATGCAGATGATGGCACCGGATGTCACGTCAACATACTTTAATCCCGAAGCAGGGAGCGCGGCAACAGCAAGCATGCAGCACTCGGGCCAGGGGAGCAGCGCTTCAGCTGGGGTATATCAGCAGGGCCAATCCATGAGTTACGCGGGCAACATGCCTGCTACAAGCGCCATGCAGCAGACCTCAGGAGCCGCGGATTCCGCCATGGGAGAAGGGCAAGACTATGCTACGTCTGGACTTGAAGAGAAGTGGCAAAACTACCAACGACAACTAGGATCCGTCTTTCAGGACATATCATCTGTTTCGTTGGAAAGAGCGGCCGAAACCCTTCTCAACATCTCTGGGTGGTTGCTCACGCAGGTGGCAGAATTAGGTATGAAGAGAGCAAAGATGGGTAAACTTGACCTTGTGCTTACATGCAGAACAGGGCTCAGCCAAGACGACGCCAGCCTTCACGCCGAGAGAATAAAACTGTGGAACGACTTTAACCATGCATGGTTAGCCCTTTGTTTTCGACAAAAAGAAATCATGTCATCCGGTCAGCAGCTGTCAAGATCACAGCAGGTCATGTCACAGGAAACGATAAAGAAAATGGGCGACGAGCTTGTTCGACTTTGCGACGGTATTGAGAGCCATGGTTTGGTTGATTATCAGTACGGAGTGTGGGAGGACCGAATCGAGACAGGTATAGCCGTTCCCTGTTGTTGGCAGTTGAAGGGTGTGCTAATTAGCTATCTAGTTCTTGAAGAATGCCTCGATCTCTACGACTCCCTCGAAGCGGCCGCCGGTACAAGCGGAGGATCTCGCTGATTCGCCTTTGCATACGATGCGAGTTACTACTACGCATATGACTGACACAGATGCATAAGCCACTTCGATGCCGGAGCGAGAACAAACGGCTGTTTACTTGCTTTTCAACTTTGTTCGCTGTCTTTTCTTGTTTTTCCTTTTCCTTTTCCTTTTCATTTGCTATTACCCTTGCATTTCTAGCGGCTTGGGAAGTGTACAATATACGATGGGAACTTTCGACACGGCCTCTCCAATAGCGAAAACACGAATATTAACAAGGTTAGATCGGGGAAGAATAACATGGAGGAGAGGTTTCACAACTGGGTCTTATGGGTTACGGGATGGACGGATGAACGGACGGATGGATATTGGGACTTTTTTGTTCTTCTCGGAGGGGGCTGATGCATGTCTCTTGAATCAGGCCTGGGTTTAGTAGGGCGCAAGGGGGGGGAAGCCAGTGGCTCAGTGTATCAAGTGATATGTCTGAATACTCCAATGGCTCTAGCTACGCCTGAATGGGCTGGCAAACTGGCCCATACACGGACACGCAAACACTCCAACGGGGCACCTACAAACACGATGATGCAACACACACACGGGCATAGACTGGTAAGGAATGCCATGTCATTATTGGGAGTGCGGCTCCTAGGCGAGCGGATTTCCGGCGAATTTGGTACGACAGTGTGGGAACTGGACGGGTATTTGGTAGACAACATGGGCAGGACAACGGCGGGAGCGGGCGAAAGCCTGCGAGGACGGAATGTTTTAGACAGGCGGCGTTGGATGTTGGACTTTCGGGCAAAGATGTGAGACTGGCGATTGCTTCTCTGCTTTTTCTGTTTCTTTTCCTTTGTCTCTTGTTTTTTTCCTCTTTCCTAATCTTCATCACCCCGAGTCGAACAATAACGAGGGACTTATGCAAGATTCCCACTAAAAGTTTTTGTTTTGTCTATTCACATATTAAGTGTATCATGTTTAGACAGTTGGTTAGATCATAGCCGGTCTGGGCCCTCAAGGGCAGCATCAGCCGGCTGGAAGTGGGCACACAAGTTGCTAATGACTAGATACATAGCAAACAGTCTAGATAGGCGGACTACGAAGAAAGTTGAAGCCTGTGAATGAAACACGAGGCTGTGTATCTTACAAGTTTGTTGCGTAATCCCGTTGGAACCTTTGTGGCATGGAGCAGGCATGAATGTCGTGTAGTCGAGAAGCGCCGCTTATATCAGACGGTCGTCAGTCATCGGTCGACTTATCCAAGGGCCCCTGGACCGTAGCAGCCGGGTAGGGCGAGAAACGATGGATAGGATATGACGTCTCTCGTGTTTGTGCCAGAGCGTCTCTGTTTGTCATGCATCCAGACACGTAAGATTCCCGTCGGGGATAAGCCCGGTCCCGAACCGGCTTGTCCCGGATATGCCTCCCGGAAGCCTGCAAGAGGGCGCATGACAACTTCCCATCCACTGCCCTCGTTCACATGGCAATTGGAAAACTAACGCGGCTACAGCCCCCAAGTGAGACGACGGGGCCTGGGGGCTAGAATCAGGGGAGCAGCTGATGCTAGCGTTTCATGGGGTAACGTTAAATGTGCTGCTGAGATTTTGACGTCGGAGTAAGTGTGCGGCTTACCGGCTGCAGCGTCTAGCGGGTAGGTAATCAGGATATTCCCCTTGCCCTGTCAAGGCGCCGCCTATCATCTGGGCCCTCATCTGGGCCATTCAGCCGGGGCTATCGGCAGTTGTGGGCGGACGCATAAACACAGGCTGTTAGCTGCATACACGGAAGTGCTTGGCAAGCAGCCTCACAGCCAACGCATTGGTGAGGCGACAAGAGAAGCCACCGAGTCGCCTGAGTTTGGTTGGTGTATACTGACGGGCGTATAGAATACGCCGAGGGTAATGCTCACCATGGTGTCTCAATTGGGTTACATGTAACCAACCAACTACTCGTATTATTGCTTTGTCTTTGCCAAGGTTGGTCAGATGCCAGAAACAAGGGGTGAAAAGGAACTTTGTCTCCGGCCATGATAGTAACTCGCCTGGGCTGAGGATGATTTATTTCTGGCCGGTTTCTTGCTGTAGCCAACAGCCGTCTGCTCGCCGGGGATGTCGTGGACGAACGTGTAAGACGTCATCTCGAAACCCGGCTCTGGTCTGTTTGGGAGCTGTTGCCGAGGTGTAGCTCGTCAAAGGTTGATTTCCGATCTATCGTAATTTGATCTGACCTCTCTAGACTGCATGTGACGGCAGTTTTGTGCAGGGGTAACAGAGCATGGTGTGCGTCTGCTGCCAGCAGTGAGACAAGACGGTGATCCCCCAGATCCAGCTGGTTGCTACTAGAGCAGCGGGAGGACAAGGAACTACCTGGTAGCACTGCCGATGGATTAGTATTACAAATCCCTTAGACACCTAGCTGTGCGGAATGTGTAGAAGCAGGTGAAGGGGCGAGAAAGCTGACATGCTGAAGTACTGAGAGGGTGAATCAAATGGATAAGAAAAAAAAGTGAAGAGGAAAGGGGGAAAAGAAAGAGAGATGTGTCGTTGTCACTTATAGCATGTTAAATTTGTTGACCGATAGCTTACTAAGTGCTTTAAGAATCTAGGAGAGGGAAGGAGAGAAGGAATGGCGGATGGAAAGAGGTGATGACGACAGACAGACACTTCAAAAAGAAGACAAGGAACTACTATGGAGAGTGGCTGTGCTAAAGAGCTGAGATACAGGACCCCCTTGTGATATGATATTAAGACACTATAGAGTGATGAATAAAAATGATGAGATACCCTCGCGGCGACTAAAGAGTAGAAAAGAAGAAGAAAAGGAGGAAAGGGGGGGAGAATTGCATTGCCAAGTTACAACAATGTCTCCTAGTCATGTAATCGACATGGCAGAAACTGCACATGAGCCACACAAACCGTGTAAGATGAACCAGGTTGTTACTTAAGTACTTGAGTAGACGAAATCCTGCCATCTCATTAGTAGTACCCCCAAACCTTTGGTGAAAAGGCCCAACGAGGCTGAGACATCACCGTCATTGGCACTCCGACCCTTCATAGGTATGCATGTTCAATGTCGAGTTTCCTGCGAGAACCTTGATATTCATCATGGATGGATCAAGCTCTGCTGCCAACAAACTCCTGAAACAGCAAGTCTCTCCGCAGATGATCAAGAAACCTCATCCAAGCATCCCATTTCTTCCAAAGCCAAAAGACACCGAAATGAAAGACACTCAAGAATAAAAATAAGTACCAGGAGAATATACGCCGCAATTAAGCAGATAACCAGGCCTGGACCCATAACACACCAACCTTGAAACAAATCCCATTCGTCCAAAGCTGTCAAGAGTATTCCCGTGCCCATCTTGTCTCGGCCGTAGCACCAATTCGGTGGTCAAACACCAAACTTTTTGAGTCACCAATGTTCAACTAGACAGAAATAGGTTCGTGTGTGGGACGCCTTGATTGGCCTGAAAAAGTTTCCCACATTGCACCACCAATTCGCCAAAAACCGCCACGAGACACAAGACACAGGGCGGTCTGGTGGAGAGCTCCAAAGTCAATGTCTCTCTCTTTTTTTTTTGGATTTTGGGGATTCATCTATATCCGTAACAGTTATACCTTCTTTTACGAACGAAGAATGTGCTGTACTTCGCCGTATTGGCCGTAGTCCAGTCCTAAGAAGAAGCAGTTCCTAATAAGAAGCAATTCCTAATGAAAAACGCACATGCTCATCGGTCCGGAGCGTAATATATTTTTGTACAAGAAAGGCCTGCACACATGAGTGGTTGAAGAAATCGAATGTAGATATTCATTATCATAACTGCCGTATTCCATTATCCACAAGTATTCGCTCCCGGCGCGCTGTCTGCCCGAGACCTAACGCTGCCCAATTTTTTCTCCTCTCCCACGCACGCTTAGAATTGGTCTACATAGCCAAACAGTTAGCATGTCGCCACCAACTCACACCCATCAAAGAACACAAGATGGGAGATAAAAAGACGGGGGAAGCAAAAGAAAAGGGGGGGGAGGGAATAAAAACGCACCTAGAGTCATGCTCATGCTCACATCCGTATTCTCCACCATCTTAGTAAACTCCTCAAAGCTAATCTTGCCGTCCTTGTCCAAGTCCGCCTCCATTATTGTCTTGTCGACAATCTGCTGCAGCTGCTGGTCCTTCAAGTTGCTGCCCACCATCATCTTGAGCACGATGAAGAGCTCGCCGTTGCTGATGTAGCCGTCGCGGTCAATGTCGTAGACCTTGAAGGCGAACTGCAGCTTCTGCTCCTTGTTGCCCTTGCTGCTGAAAGCGCTAAGGCCCGACACGAACTCCTGGAAGTCGACGTCGCCGCCGCCGTCCTCGTCGAAGATGGCAATCATGCTGAAAAAATCATCCATGTTAGTGGTGAATCCTGTGAAAGGGGGGGGGGGGGGGGGGGGTTGGTAGGTAGCGCGAGCGGTGTATGGAATCGCTGGCTGGGGGAGAGGTGAAAGGGGGTAGATCTAACCGTGTCGCAAGCGGGTTGGAGGAGATTTGAGGAAGGCTAAGAAATTCGTCTCGTTCGATTGTGCCAGAATTATCCTGTAGAGAATATCCGTTAGTCTCGTGTCCTGTCCTGTATTGTCCCGTCTTGCATCGTCTTTGTTGAAAAGCGGCGGCAGCAGCCCAACCAAGCAGCCGGCCACGTTGCGCCGCGCTGGGTCTCCTTGTTCAATCGTACCTTGTCGAGTTTCATAAACCGTTTCCTTAACCGGTCGACCTCCTCTCTATCAACTATGCGACACAGGATTAGCAGGTGAGGCCGAGCAGTTTGAGCTTGTTGCTCTTAGGGGGAGGCGGCAGCCTACAGTTGGATCCTTGGACAATGTTGTCCAGCACGGTACTTGTGGTGTTGCCCATGTTGCAGGCGCAGCGACTCTTGCACTAGCGGTGACTCGATAAAAATGGTGTTTGAGGAGGAAATGCAGTAGACAGTTGGTGGGCGTGAGGCTGGTTGTGATATCAATGTAGCAGTCATGTATCTGCAGTCATGAATGTCGTTCTGCGTGTATGTACGAGCAAGGCTTGTATTATTTACAGTACAAGGCCGACATTCTCCTAGAGGGGTAGCTGGTCATGTGCACGGACCACGTCCCTTGAGATTGCCTCTACAGGAGATACGACGAAAATATACGAGTATGTAAGCCGCTTGCTTCTGCTGCTGGGCAGAAACAATAATTCATTCAGCCTTGCGAGAATGAAGAAAATAATATTGCTGAAATTGGACGTGTGTTAGATGTCGTTGTGTCTCATTTTAGATGCCGCAGATGAATTCCATGGCAAAAAAAGAAGATATTTCATCGTGGTGTCATTCTGCAAGATAAAGTTGGGAGGCAACTTTAACCTCTAATGGCAGAACTCTATGTAGGTATGCTTTACCTCCTGGCTAGAAGCTTATGGCTGGTGAAGAGCATGCAATGATTCAATTCCATCATCACGCATCTTAGTACTTACGAGTCTACTACCTAGTAGGTACCTAAATAGGGTGAGCCGCGAGTATAATAGAGTTAGAGTTATGATAGAGCCAATACATGAGCACGGTTCACCTGCATGAAGCCGTTCGTCCAATACGTGTAGAACCAGCACGGAAGCGTCACAGCTCCTTTGTACAGGTGCTTGCTTGCTTACCTAAAGATACTAGTAGGTAGCAATGGCAGAAAAGCAAAAGCCCGCCATGCCAACTTTCGGCTCTTCTCCGGCTTGCCTGGGCGCGTTTTGGGCTCCTTTTGTGCCCCGGCCGCCCAGCCAACCAGAGGCGCGCCTCGCCCAGTGTGCCAATGCCTAGGCACCACTCGCCCACTGTTTTTTTTGCTCAGCAGCGCAGCGCGTGGGCCTTTGCTGGCGACTTCAGGGGAGAGGGAGAGCCAAAAGGAGGGGGTGGCCCGAGCGCCCACATGTACCTACGCCCGCCAAACACTATGGCGCCGTGACTTTGGGGCGGACCAGCGCTCGCCATCAAACAGCCGCAAATTTCCAGGCTTTGCACCAGTGAAAAATCTTCGCGCGGCAAAACAACCTCAACGTCACCTCATCGAACGCGAGCATTGAGCCATCAAAAAACCCAAACCACAACGCCTAAATCGTCCATCTGTTATCAACAGGCGACTGCGGCCGTCTTGATTTATGACTTGATCTCTTTTTTTCGCGGATTTTCCGCTGGCTTTCTGCCGTCCTTCACCACCCTGGCAACATGTCATCCCGCAAAGTCCGAGTCAAGAAGTTGACGGTCAAAACCACTCTTCCCGTGCTCAGAGAGGATCAGATCGATGCTACTGAGTATGAATCACTCCTTACCGAGTCGCAAATCGCGACCGGAGTCGACCAGACTGAGGAAAATGTGAGTCCTTTTCCCTCCCATATCCACGCCACCGCAACTTCTGATATCACGTGGCCGGTCACGTGCTGTCTCCTTGCCTTACCTCTGCCTTGCCCTTTTGCTACCAGCGTATAAGTCGAGATGGTATATACGGAGTGCTGCATATATGATGGCGTCTCCCATCCTCATGTATCTCACTCTAGTATTTCATCACTCCTCTTTTTTTCATGTTATTCATTTTCATTCTTTTTTTTTCTGTCATCATATTCTTTTTTTTCTGTCATCATCTCTTCTTCATCACTTTTTCCTCTTCCTTTGTTTCTTCAAACGTAATATATACTGACATCTTTCTCTTTTTCTTCTTTCTTTTGTAGGAATACCATCTTCAATCCATTCTAAAAGAGGCGGGCACAAGCAATGATCAAGAAATTCCTGTGCCTCCACCGCAGGAAAGCGACATCAGCTATGATAGCCTCTATCCCGCAACCTTTCACAAACCTTCCTCTTATATCCGATTTTCTCAGACAGTGGAGGAATGTATTAGCTGTCAATATGACATGACGGCTGATGACAACGAATTTCTCAAATCATATAATAGTAATCCTCCCGCCGCTGGGCTGCTCAGCGAGGATGACTTCGAACGCATCATGGAGGTGTTTGAAGACACCGCAACGGAGCAAACGCCATTTGCATCAGTCGACAATACTGTTGTCGGCTATGATATGATGGTGCCCGGTCTCAATCAGCTTGGTTCTGCATCCATATTGCAGCACGCCAAGCAGATATACGAGTACTGGAAGTCCAAGCGGCACGAGGCAGGAAACAAACCGCTGCATCCAACCATCAAGTTTGAAACACATCAAGAGACTGATGACACCGACCCATACGTCTGCTTCAGACGGCGGGAGGTCAGACAAACGAGGAAAACAAGGTCCAGAGACACAAAGATCGCCGAGACGCTTAAGCGTTTCCGTCGCGAGCTCGAGGATGGCCGCCAGCTGGTGCTGTTCGCATACGAGCGAGAGATGATGAAACGAGATTTATTGCAAATGGACCGGGCTATTTTCGAAGAAAGGGCTCGTCTAAAGCAGATCAAGACAAAGCTAGGCATCAAGGGCGACGACGAAGACCTAGTCAACCAAAAGGTATGTTTTGAACCCAGGCCAGCTTGGCCCTCGATACGTATAACGCCACTTGGCACTGACACGACGGTGATTGCACAGTCTCAGAAGCGAAAGCCTGTAGAAGCTGCCGGAGCCCAGCGGCCTACGACACAGGTCCGGGTGCCGGTGCGGCCCGATGGACGCTCCCACGAACAAGACCTTGTGTTGCTTTCTGACCAGCTTGCCGAGAAGGAAAATGAACTCCGTAATGAGATTGAGACCAAGGTGCAGAATCATCGGAGGTGGAACCAGAATCATATTGATCTCACTCGAGATCCGCTTTCGCCGGTAAAAGCATTGGGTATGGAGCTCAAGTTCAGACCGGCAAAGACGCAATACTTAATGACGCCGCCGGCGTCAACGTCATCAGAGTCGATGGATGTCGACGACGTACCTGAGCCTATGCAACTGGACAAGCTAGAGCTGCCAGTATTCCAGTTTCGTGGTGCGGACGTCAACGAGACACCGCAAACTAATCAGCCGGCGTTCCGACGCCGTATCGGCCGACTCCAACGGCTCTGGATCGATCGAAGAGGTCTTTCGACACCTTCTCGGGCAGATGCGTACGAGTACTCGGACCGGTGGAAGTATGATTCTGATGATGAAGACGATGAGCCTCCCGTATACGAGGTTGATCCCTTTGACACAAGAGCGCTGAAGTTTAGGGCTACTATCCCTCTCAGCCCATACATCTTCCGGGCGAGGCCAACGGCCCCTCCAGAAGCGGTAAACGGCGTAGCAAATGGAAACAGAGTGCTACCGCCGCCGCCACAACCGCAACAGCAGCCGCAAGTGCCGCACCCTCCTGCAGTCCAACAGGCGCAGGCGGCATCATAAAGAAACCCCCTCTCCCCGATGAATCCGGTACTGCATCCCTGTATGAGTATGGGTGTGTGGAGGTGTATATAATTTTCAGCTCTCTTTTTTTCTCCAATCACGCTGGTATTGAAGGGTTCTCAGGAACGGACAGGGCGGGGGGAGGTTTGGGAGGAGGAAGGAGGAAGGATATCTTCGAGGTAGATGGAAACGACCGAATGTATAGTACCTTAGCCTTGGTAAGGCATTGCGAGGAGTTGGGAGTTGGGGTCGGTGCTTTAGGATTAGAAGAGGAAGAAGCCCCCCCAACGGGAGCAATGAAGTAAAGAAAAAAAAATCATACGAAACCTCGAACCGGTTTTGACCAGAGAGAAATATTGCTTCGTGCGCCATCCAATTCGCGTGAAAAGATGTATAGAAGTCGGCGATGGAGGAGGAAGAGCTTGTCCTTTTTGTGCGATCTTTTTCGCAAGGCGGGTGTCGTGACGCAGCCTGGTCTCACCTCACGGCGACCAGGGCGGATGACGTGAGGGGAAGCAGGCTGCGCAACGTGAGCTCGCGGGTTCTCATGTACGGTCGAGATCACCATGACATCGACAGCATTCAGTAGCAGGCCGTTGGAAGCTGTAAGCTGGCCATGGCTGGCAACAGAAGCTCTGTCTCCGTCCTCGTCTTGACTGTGTCTGCTGCGAGGCTGCCATTAGCTGTGGGCTGACGAAAGAGAGTAGTAGGCAAAGGCACCGACACACAATCAGGTTCAAAGGGGGATTCTGCCTTGCAGCCAAGGGCACGACAAACCGGAACGCAAAGCATCCAATGTCTCATGGCCAGTCTCCATCATGAGAGATTTTTGCAACGGAGCAGCGACCTGGATGGGTGAATTTTCTTCTTTGTGCTTGGTGTGTTTTTTTTTCCTGCTCCCAGCTAGAGGGTAAAGGAAAAAAGTCGAGGGGAAAGAAAGTGAGTGGTCGATGTGGACCGCGGGAACGGCTGCAAGTGGATTTTTGGGGGATTTCCGCCCACACAGGCGGCAGAAGCACGCACTCAACGGGGGACATGGTAGTACCAGGCAGGCAGGTATTGGCCGAGTAAAAGGCGCACCGCAAGAGTACATGCCGTGGTGGTACAGGGCCGAGGCGGGCCAGGCCAGGCCAGGCCCAGGCCAGGGAAGAGCAGCGCTTTAGTGCGAGGGTGGTTGATGACAGAGCGAGTCCCTGGGAGCGCTAAAGGGGATTTGCCGACAGGGCCTCCGAGTCTCGCAAATCTCAGTGCCTCGGAAGAAAGGGCAGCGCGTTGGCGGTAGAAATTGAGCCGCCGGGTTGACTGGACGGACGCTGGTTGAATGGAGGATATGAGGCTTTACAAAGAGGAGGGATTACGGAATACAAATACGAGAGTCAATGAAAGCATGGCAATCTTACATAAGCCGGCGCAGGATGGATGCTTTGAAACGGCAGAGATACAGAAATTGGGAAGGAGCGTACTGTAGAGTACAATCAACCGCAAAAAGGGAAGGATGCTTTGCTGCAGGTGAGCGAGCCATTGGCGGCGCCCCGCTATTTTCTGCTTCTGGCCTATTGCTACGCTGCAGCGAACCCCTCCATTTTTTTTTTCTTAACGTTTCTCGTGAATGTTGAATGCATCATCATCCATCATCTGCTTGGCGAGCATTCCCCAAATTCCCAGAGATTTGCTATCTATTTGCCTTCGATACTTTGTATTTTGATAAACCCCCCCCCCCCATTTGCGATTTTATGTGCTAGAACAGCTTCACTTCTACAAGAGAGCCACCAAGACAACGGCATAGCGATATCTAACTAAATCCCCCACCTGGAAGCCGCTCCGTGAAAGAGTCACCACATCCCAGGGCATCGAGAGCATCGCCGGCCGGGCGCAAACGTAGCGCAGTATCGCCAACTGCTTCAGCTCCCACAGGAACCCACTGAGAATCATCTCGGCCCTCCAGTCGCCCAGCATGGCCGCTGCCAGCGTCGCCTCTCCAGTGCCGCATCTTCCAACCTCTGCCTCTACCTCCATCACACCCGCCTCCAACACATCTACATCTACATCCACATCTACATCTACATCTTCAGCTACATCAGACATGGCCGCCGCGACCTCCAAATCCTCATGGATCGCCCTCGGGTGCGAAGGCTCCGCCAACAAGCTCGGCATCGGCCTCATCCGCCACACCACAACCTCAACCACCATCCTCTCCAACCTCCGCCACACCTTCATCTCCCCCCCAGGCACGGGCTTCCTCCCCAAAGACACGGCGCTGCACCACCGCACCGAGTTCGTCGCCCTTGCGCGCCGTGCCATTGCCGAGGCCGGCATCTCGCCCGCCGACGTCGACTGCATCTGCTTCACCCAAGGCCCCGGCATGGGCGCTCCGCTGACCAGCGTCGCCATCGGAGCCCGCACCCTGGCCTTGCTGTGGGACAAGCCGCTGGTGGGCGTCAACCATTGCGTGGGACATATCGAGATGGGCCGTGATGTGACGGGCGCCGACAACCCCGTCGTGCTCTATGTCAGCGGCGGCAACTCGCAGGTGATTGCCTACGCCGAGAAGCGCTATCGCATCTTTGGCGAGACGCTCGACATCGCCGTGGGCAACTGTCTCGACCGCTTCGCCCGCGTCCTCAACATCAGCAACGACCCCGCGCCGGGCTACAACATCGAGCAGCTGGCCAAGAAAGGCACCAAGCTGCTCGACCTCCCCTACGTCGTCAAGGGCATGGACTGCTCCTTCTCCGGCATCCTCGCCAGCGCAGAGGCCCTGGCCGCACAGCTCCTCCAGCTCGGCCCCGAAGGCGCAGGCTTCACCACCGAAGACTTGTGCTTCTCCCTGCAGGAGACCATCTTCGCCATGCTGGTTGAGATCACCGAGCGGGCCATGGCCCACGTGGGCAGCAGCGAGGTCCTCATTGTCGGCGGCGTAGGCTGCAACGAGCGGCTGCAGGACATGATTGCGAGCATGGCCAAGGAGCGAGGCGGCAGCGTCTTTGCCATGGACGAGAGATTCTGCATCGACAATGGCATCATGATTGCGCATGCGGGGCTGTTGGCGTATAGAACGGGTTTCCGCACATCACTTGAAGAGAGCGTGTGCACGCAGCGCTTCAGAACGGACGATGTATATGTCGAGTGGAGGGACTAGAAATAAAACCAAAAGAATACAAAAAAGAAGATTAAAAACAAAATAAACCAATCATAGACAAACACAAAGAATCAATGATGGGTCATCGTAAAAAAGGAGGAGGAAATAATCATAATCAAACTGCACTGTAAATTGTGCGAGCATTCATACATCTCGCCCATCTGTCTATCTGGTTGGTTCATTGCGAACCCCTCGGATCTCTACTGCAGCCACCAGGCTTCTTCACCATAATAAGCCAGCGAGCGATATAATAACCCGCAGCTGATTTCCACCATCTCATGTAAAAATGCTCATATCATGGCATTTCAAAAATAAAAACGTAAACAGAATACCCCTCCGTGAATAGAGGAAATAGAGTAAAAGGGGAGGTGCGGAAAACAAAAAAACCAAAAATAATACACATTAACCCTCTTTGAAACGCCATAAAGCGGCGTCTTCGACTCATCCTCCTCGTCTTCATCCACCTTCTTCCCCCTTCTCTCATTGTTTATAGAGGTCACCTTTTAACCTTCATCTGTAGAGGTAGGCTTGTAAATAATTGTAGTGACATACTGTAGAGAGAAAAAATTGTTAGCAAATATCCCAAAGGTAACGGCCCCCCCTTAAACTCCCGATATAAAACTAACCTTGTTGTGATATCTAGTAGTTGCAGACACAGCCAGAACATTGTTTTTGATACTGCTGGTCGCAAGGTGATTCAAAACGGTATGGTTGGGCATGTTCAAAACACTGTTGTCGTCCTTCATCAGGGTGGCAGCATTGAGGATTGGTTTGCCCAGGAAGCCAGGCAAGCTCGGTGGTGTTGTCAGCTTCTCTATGGCGGACACGGCATTGCGATAGGCTGGCGATTCCTCAGCCTGGTCGAAATCGAGCAGGTACTGTGGGATTTGGCTATTGTAAGCCTCTTGTGGCAAGACAGGCTTTCCCCTGGCCACCTTGGGCTCTTCCTTGGACTCAGAATCGGCTTGAGATCCGCTCTTCTCCTTTGCAGCTTCGGTAGCCTCGATAACTTCGCCTTTTTTGGTCGCCAACACGTCATCGGGGTTGACTTCGATGTAGTTTACCAAGTTGTTTCCAAAATCAACAGTGGTAGGGAGCTCGGGTGATGTCTGCATAATCCCATCAACCAAGAAGCGGATGTGATGGGTGCCGGGTAGCACGTGAATCGTGGCGGCAAAGACACCTGGTTGGCCCTCGCTGTAAAGAGATAATTGTGTTAGTAGAGCCCATATAGATCAGAAATCATGTGCAACATTGTGGGCACGTGCTAAGGCACCCAACTCTGTTGTTGTTCTGGAGTCATGGCACTTACACAGGACGCAACCGGAGCTTTCGATTCCAGTGGAAAATGGTACCGGTAACCCAAATCTTTTCACCACCTCCCCTCCACTCAATCCTGGTGGCAACGACGGGCCTGGTCTTGTCCACACGTAGCTCCTCGCCTTCGTCATCCTCGGCCGTGCCAGAGCTAAGCGCAGAGCTCTTCCTAGTCAGAGCTTCGGACGAATCGCCGAGCTCGAGATCAACCAGGCTCTCGTCGGGTCCGAGGATGGGCGAGCCGGGCGTGTGAACCTCCTCCTCAATAGGAAGCGGCAGGCGAGGCGGGCGCATCATGTACATGTCCGTCAGGCTACTGTTGGAAAAGAGCTGGGCATCGAAATTTGGCGGGATGCCTGGGATATGAGGACGCGCCAGGGACCCCTCGATGGGGACAGCAACGGGCTTGGAGGGTTCGTCGCGTAGGATGGGTCGCGGCTCGGACGGTTTGGGGCTGCCGGCGACGACGGCCGCGGCAACGGCGGCAGCGGCGTTGGCGACGGAGGAGACGGTGCTGCTATGCGGCGAGCCGCTGAGCGAGGAGACGCCGGTGGCGGGCACGCTCTTGGTCTTGGGGTTGGGCACGGAGGCGGCGATGGAGCCCTGGGCCTGGAGAGAGGACGATTCGGTGGCGGCAGCGGCGCGGGCACCGTGGATGGGGATGATGTTGCGGGATCCGTCCTTGCGATGCTGAGGCTGGCGAGGAGACTGGGACTGAGAGTCGACGCCTGGCTGCGGCTGCGGAGGCGACCCAGACCCAGACCCAGGCCCGCCGGCCTTGTTGGACGCCGAATGGTTGTTACCCATGGTTTGGGAACCCGACCAGGGGTGGCGGCAGGGACGTGGGAAGCGAGGGCGAGAAGAGAAAACAACAATCCCAGACACAGACAGAGGATGGGCTGCTAGCGGGAGTCAGAGGGGGGTTGCAGAGGCGAGCGGTTGGCGGCTTGTCGTTGCACAAGGCACCGGCGAGCAGGGCTGGGCAGCGGGGAGACTCGCGTGACGATGCTTGGGCGAACGTGGTTGGATTGCGGCGTGCTGAGAGGATGAAACGGCGGTGGGGGTTTTGAGAGGATCTCGATGTGTCGATGTGATGTGTCTGGACTGCCTGGGTCAAGAGGTCATCTAGATCGGCTCTAGACGGCGGTGTTTTTTGGGGGCCGAATGTTGTTTGACGACGACGGCTGCGTGGTGTGTTTATGCGGTATCGGTGCCGTCTTGTCTTGTCTTGTCTTGTCTTGTCTTGTCTTGTCTTGCGGCGAGATCCGATCAAACAAACAGTCAAAATGAACAAACGATCAAGGATCAAAACAGCAATCAATCCCACTCCGTCAAATTCCAGATCCCGATCCCCGGTGGAAATTCCCGAGGCAAACACTCAAAGCGCGCGAGAGGGGCCTTTTTCTGCTGATGGCCGTGTGTCTTGTCTTGGGTTGTCTAATCTGCTCCGTCCGGGTTCCTTTTTTCGGGGCTTCTGCATGCAGTACAGTAAGAGGGGACGCTCGTGGGGGTTCCAGCCAAGGTTCCTTTTTTTTTTCTCTCCCCCTTCAGCTGTCGTGTCGTCTCGCCTGTGCCGTGGCAGCCCGTCGTGCAGCAGACGATCGTGGGATGGAGGAACTGGAGCGGGAAGCTGGCCAGTAGGATCGGGCCCATGGGGGGGTTTGTGGTGGGGGAATGTGCTGCTCTTATCTGTGGTTTGATGCTTTCTTTCTTTGCCTTGGGTCTGGGTCAAGTACCTCCGGGTGCAGCGCGGGTTAGCACTTGCGTACTGGGTACATACATACTGTGGGTGGACACAGGCTGACGGTGGGCTGCAGAGGTTCCCTGTACCTGGGCTGCAAGCGTGCTATCCACATCCGGGACATTTTTTCCCTGGTCCTGCCATGACGACACTCTATTACTGTAACAACCGGAACTTTAGCCTGCGCGAGTATACTAGTAGTCACAGATGATGGGCCTCTGTACCTGTATTGCAGCAGGAGTAGGTGAGTAAGGTCAGGTACCTGTCAGCTTCGGTGATTTAATTACTACTAGGTACCTAGTAGCTACCTACCTTCATTAGTAGCCAAGACGGCTACCCAACTTCAAGTTGTTCGGTTACTAATATCCATACGCAGCTGTCATCACGAAATACGCAAGTAATCAATCATACCTGTCAAGAAGTATAGTAGCCAAGAGGATATTTTGATAATTCTTCGTCTCATACAGTAAACTTGTATCATTGAATATTCTCTCCAGAAATCTTCCTTCATCTTCCACCTAGTACTTACACCCATTTATTGAGCGTATTTATATGCGCCACTCCAGCCTATGTCTGCCATACACAATCAAGTACCTGTACCTCAGCTTGATAAAACAGCAACCAAGCTCAGAAGAATCAATCAATTCCACTAAAATAAAAAAAAAACTCGCATGTCTCCTACTCCGAGTCTAACCACCATATCTCCTAAACTATTGCCCTATATGTACTCCGTAGGCACATACAATATAAGCCAAGCTCCAGGTTAGCCCCGCCACACCTCCCCCAGCCACACTCACAACTCCCCATACCTCACCTCACTCATACCACAACAATATCCACATACAAATGTACCCTTGAACTCACCACCTTTTCCATACCTACCTAACATACCTCTCTCTCATCATTTCTTCCCACCCTCAAACCCTCGCCCTCATGCACAACATCCCCTCTCAAAAATGGACAACGTCTCCGCCATCCTCGACCACCTCCGCCCCGTTTTCCGCGTCTTCTCCTTTCTCGGCCGCATACTCATATTCCCCTTGCGACTGGCCTCCGTACCCTTGTCCTATCTCCTGAGCGCCCTTCGCATCGTGTTTGCGCCGGCGATATACCTGGTTGCGTACATAACCGGTTGGTGTCGTGGTGTTTTGAACTTTATTCTTGCTCTTCAGGTGCGTTATTTTCCTCTGTGATTTGAAATGTCTTTGTGTTATGGTCTCTGTTATATCGCTTTGACGTGTTAGTGAGACTGGTTGCTGACGGCCACTTGATATAGCCTTTATATACATTTGTACGTCTTCACCAAAATAATAACGCAAAAAACATTAAACCAGAATTCCAAAAAGAAGAAAAAAAAACACATCCCTACTCTAATGTAAGTAAAATAACACAGCTAATCTATTCTTCATAGCTCGCCACCGCAGCAGCAGTCGGCATCTTCGCCGGCTTCACCCTGGCCACCTCCTCAACAGTCATCACATCATACCTCGGCATGCAAGACAGTAACAGCACCACCCAAGGATCTCGCTCCCGTACCTCCCAGGGCAAAAAACCACTGTCGTCCTTATCAACGCCAACTCTCAAAGACGATTCATCCTCTAATGAGGGAGAGTGGTACTGGCCTGATCCCTCTCCCTCACGCCGCCGTGTTGCAACTGGGCTTCTGTCACAGACAATTCTGGAAGAAGAGGACGACTCTGATATATGATTTTCTTCTTGCAATAGCTACTTGTGCGCTTCTAATGCTTTGTCGGCGTCTTTGTGCGGCCCCCCCTTTTTTGCATAGTTTGAGTTTATACATGCAGTGCTATTGCCCCCTCTTCCGTGACGGTAACCCTCTTCATCCCAACTGCTGCTGCCACGGCCAAGGCGGCAGTAAGCAGCAGGCGTCCTCGGGCTCAACCATTTACATACATCCTTCATCTGTTGCCTCCAACGCCATTCCAACCCCCTTAAAACAAGAAAATTCTGTCAAGGGAACTATTTCCATGGGATATCATAAAAAAGTGCAAAATGGCTGAAACGTAAGCCAATTATCCATGACCATATGTATGGCTCACATATCTATGCGTGTAATGTTGACGGTACTATGTTGTATTCATCGTCGATACATGTCTCGGTCGCGATTCCTATCGTGTATCGGCGAGCGGCTTCGGCTTCTAGTTCGCCGCTCTCTGTCGTATCGTCGCCCACTGTCCTTACTGGTAGGGCGTCGTCGGTCATCGCGAGGCCGGTCATCGTCCCTGCGACGACCTCCCGCCTCTTCGCGCTGATAGCTCGGAATGTAAGTGTCTATATCTGGTCCACGGCCCGGCCCGCGGTTGCGAGGCGCTCGATCTCGATCTCGGTGGTCAGCATCCTCCCAGTTTGGCGGTCGGTCCTGGGGAGGCCGTGACGGCGGTCCACGCTCTCGATCCCGCCAAGCAGGCCGCCTCTCGTCCGGACCACCGCCCCTGAAGCGTCCCCCATTGGCACCACTTCGACCACCGTAGGCGTCATTGCTATTGAACCCGGCAGTTGCTCCATTTGCATCGGGACCGAGACCAACCGTTCCTCCCTTAGGAGCAGGGGGCAGGGCAGCTTTGCGGTCGTGGAATTTTCTCCGATCAAGCTCATGGCTCTCTTCGTAAGTAGGAAGCTGGTGTGGTTCCATTGGTAGCGGCTCCTTCTTGAAGTACGGATGTTGTAAGGCATCCACGGCATTAATCCGTGTCTTCCAGTCCAGTTTTAGCAAATCTTTGAGCAGGGCAATTGCTCCAGTGCCGTACCTAGAGGAGAAGTATTAGTCACACATAGTCAACCGTGGTATCAGTCAGTCATGGGCGAGCGGCAACATACTCCCTAAAGCGGCTTTGAAGATTTCCCGGTCGCGACCTGGGGGACAAATGTTCACCTCCAGGTAAGTTCTTCCATCCCGGCATAGTCTCATCAGTGGGCGAGCCCATTAGATCCCATATGAGTTCGAGTTGGTGAGCGTCACTCTCACCAGCAAGAATGGGTTTGCCGAATAGCATTTCTCCAAAAACACAGCTACAAGGAGTTAGCTTCGCTTGAACCAGTGACGCTCATTAGAGAGAGGATAACAAGGAGATTGAACTGCAGAAAACAAGAAGAGGCTTCGCATCTTACCCAACACCCCAGACGTCAATAGCGGGGGTATATCGTCTTAGTTGCAGCAGAAGTTCGGGCGGACGGTACCACCTAGTGACAACCAGCCCGGTGTAGTCTCGTCGGCCTTCTCCAACAGCATGACCGGCCCGCGGCGTTGGTCCATCGTAGTGGCGGGCCAGGCCAAAATCAGCAATCTGTAGGATGCCCTTGTTGTTGATGAGAAGGTTGGCAGCCTTCATATCTCGGTGGAGAACGTGATTATCGTGAAGGTAGCGCAGACCTTGGAGGAGCTGGAGCATGTAGCATTTAATTTGAGCCTCTTTGAAGTGGACAGATGGATTATCGAGAAGGCCCGAAAGATCGTGATCCATGTAAGGCGTCACCATGTACATGATGGGTTTCTTGCGCTTGTCGGCTACGTATAACTCTGTTAGCAGAGGATGACGAAAGAAAGATACAGAGAGGGGATGATGAAGAAAATGAAACATCAAAGAAGAGAAAATGGGGGAAACTGCTCACTCTGTCTCGTGGGGTGCTCTACAGCCATGTCTTCCAATCTCAGAATGTTTGGGTGAGACAGCAGCTTGAGCAGCTTGATTTCTCGCAAAGCAGTAATGGGGAACTGAAGCAAGTCAGAAGAGAGAAAGCGAATTTGGTATTCCTGGTGCCGCCACCTACACCGTCTTTTTCATGGTGCATAATAATCTTCTTCAAGGCGACAACAGCGCCTGTCTTGCGGGATCGAGCGCGATGGACCTCACTACAGCACAAGTGTTTGCATTAGCTTCCCATTTTCAGCTTTGGTGATGTGATGTGAAAGAACAGGGGGCTTCCATACCCAAAGGTACCCTCGCCCAATTTCCCTTGCAGCTCATAGTCGGCTATCCGGGAGCAACCTTGAAAGCTGGACTTTGGTCTGCTGTGATTCAGGGCAAAGGTTCGTGGTGAAGTGCCATCGGGGGTCGTATCGGAGGGTCGATCCATGACGCGCGCCGGGTTCGCTGAGTCGAATCGCTGGCTCAAGAAGAAGCAGGAATAGCGTCAAGAAGAATTGCAATAGAGGGAGGATAGCTGGGCGACGCTTGGTTTGGGTGAATGGAGCGCGTTTTATGGGAGAGTCGTGGTGTGATGGGCGCGCATCGTTCTTTGTCTTGGGCCTTTGAAACCCCCCGCAAGAGCGCCGTCGAAGAAGCGGATAGCGAACGGATGCCGGGTTAAGGAAATGCTTCAGCAGTAGATGACTATTGATTCGATTTCTGTTGTCGTCAAGGAGTTGCGATGACTCATGCGCGAGAGGAGTGGCGAGGAGAGACCGAGAGATTCAGAGAAGAAGGGAAAAAAAGATTGAATCCGCGAATTGAATCGGCGCTGAGCAGAAAGTCAAAGGAAGATGGCGTTGAGGGCTCGCGCTTATCCCAATCGGATGTGACAAGAGGCTGGTGGAGCTGTACCTGGATTGTACTTGAGCTGACGGCATGGAGCTACGGAAGTATGCATGTGCCTGAGCGGTACTGCGTTGACAGCAAGTTGCGCTGTACTTTGTACCAGCCCTTTTTTATTTCTTTCAGTATCCGTTTATGGCTGTACAACCCATAGCAGAAGTGAAATCTCCGTCGGTAGAAAATTAGGCGTCATTCATAGTCTCCGATCAGTGGCCACGCAGGACAAGTTTTTGGCTCCTAGGATCCAAGTGACGTAAGGTACTCGATACAGGTGATGTTGGAATATGCCGAATGGAGACGATGGATGGACGGGCAAGGTTCAAGCAGGTACTTGCAGACACGGCTAATCTAACGCCACCGAACATGTACCGATACTGTACTCGGCCATCTGCATCTTTGCTGCACCCCTGAAGGCCGCCTCTGATGCTACTGGACTGCATTTGCGCCCGTGGAAACTCCCCCAGATCAGGATTGGGACTATTGGCTGCGATTGATGCTAATAGGTACGGAACGAGCCCGAAGCCGCTGCTACGCGAGTTGGGAAGCCCGCCGTTATTCTAGGTGCGTTAGTGCTGTCTGTGTATTATTAGAGGTGCCTGTATTAGTGCAGAGGTACCTTGGTATCTCTCATCGAATCCATCCATGGATCTCATTTCCAATTGGCACCTTAGTACCTGTATAGGTATACTACGGGTACTACAATACACATCACAAAATCACACCTCTACTCTCTCTTCCCTCATCCATGCTTGCACATCTCTTCCTTTCCTTTCCGAATAATTTACGTTACCGATGCACATCAATTAATTCAAATTACTTACACAAAGGCCCAGAATCCAAAAGAACAGCCCCCCCCAAGAACCACATGATAACATGCACCTCCGATTCTCGAGATTCTATTACCCCTTCGTATCCACTTCGTCGCCTCTCTTCCTCGCGTGCTAGACTTTTAACAGCAAAATGGCTGCACATGCCGACATTTGCTATGACTAAATTCTTATCAAACTTTTCTCCTTCTCCTTTGCTTTTCTCCTGTCCGTTTTCCCCCTTGTCCGCATGACGAAGATTTTTCCGTAATTAGCAAGCAACTTTGTACTGTACTACGCTGTTGGGCCGCCTCTTTTTCTTAGTCCCTTTTTCTGCTTCCTTTTTTTTTTTTTCCTTATCTGGAGTATATGTACGGGTGCGGTACCGCCTTGATAAGAAGAGTGACCTGCCGCACTTTTACGTTCAATCTTTCAACCTCTTGTCTCTTTGTGTCACTTTATTCTCTAGCAGTTAAACCTTTCACTTTTGCATCTTATTTTCTCATTTTCAGTCAAACAGACTTACCTTCTACTGCTATATAGCCTCTCATGTCGCCCGCCATCACCGACTCGCCGCCCCTCAACGCCGGGCTCCCCGAGTCCCGGGTTTTGATCATCGGCACCGGAGGCACGATATGCATGCAAGAAGGGCCCGACGGCCTTGCGCCCAGCGATGGATTTCTAGAGAGTGCCATGGCTCCCAGACCGACGTTTAATGATAAATCAGAACCAAGTGGTGAGTTTGTTCTATTGTATATACTTGGGTAGACTGGAGTGAAGCTCATACCTACTAACTCTCTCTCCCGGAATTATATAAGAGCACAGATATGGACTTCATCTTCATATTTAAAAAACACTAGCTAACAATTATAAATCTCAAGTCAAGCTGCAAGCATCCCGCAGCGGTCAGATGATCCAGCTCGACAGCCTGCGAACACCGCCAACAGCCTACCAGAGACACGTCCGCTACTCCGTCCTGGAATTCGACCCGTTGCTCGACTCCAGCAACATCTCTGCCAACGACTGGGCCAACATGGCCACTGCCATCAAGGAAAACTACCACCTCTTTGACGGCTTCGTCATCCTCCACGGCACCGACTCACTGGCTTACACGGCCTCTGCCCTCTCCTTCATGCTGGCTAATCTGGGCAAGCCCGTCATCCTTACCGGCTCGCAGGCCCCAATCTTTGCCCTCCAGTCCGATGCTGTCGACAACTTGCTCGGCTCGCTCATCATTGCCGGAACCTTTGTCATCCCCGAAGTGTGTCTCTTCTTCCGCGACACGCTGTACCGTGGCAACCGCACTACAAAGGTCTCAGCCGCTTCCTTCGATGCCTTTGCCAGCCCCAACTGCGAGCCCCTGGCCAAGGTCAACGGCCTTGGCATCAGTGTCAACTGGCATCTGGTTCTCCGACCCACCACCATTGCCGAGTTCCACGTCTTCAAGCACCTTGACACAACCCACGTTGCGTGTCTGCGTGTCTTCCCTGGCATCAAGCCTGAAATGGTCGACGCTGTCCTTCACCTTCCGGACCTCAGGGGTCTCATCCTCGAGACCTTTGGCATGGGAAATGTCCCAGGTGGCGTCGACGGCCGTCTCAAAGAAGTGATCCGCTCCGCCGTCGACAGGGGCATCATCGTCGTCAACGTCAGCCAATGCGTCAACGGCTTCGTGTCCCCCGTCTACGCCCCTGGAACCCAACTCGGCCGCATGGGTGTCATATTCGGCCTCGACCTTACGGCCGAAGCAGCCCTTGCCAAGCTCTCACACCTCCTCGCCCTCCCTAACCTTACCCAAAAGGACATTGTAGCACAGTTTTCACGCTCGCTTCGTGGTGAGATGACCGAGATTGCACATCCTAGCTTCTCTCACCCAACACCTCCCCTAGACGCTGCTTCTCGCCTGACAGCCACGGAGTCTGCCTTTACAGCCCTCGGCTACGCCATCAAAAATGGAGAAATAGACGTCGTCAGGCAACTCCTCGAGGGTGAAGGTAGCCAGCTCCTCAAGACGGCCGACTACGCCGGCAACACAGCTGTGCACTTGGCCGCGGTATCAGGCAACACCGAAATCATGCTCGAGCTTCTTAAGCGCGGCGCCAGCGTGCACGAGCGCAACAGGGCGGACAACTCGCCCCTCTTCCTGGCAACACTGTCTGGCAAAGACGACTGCGCGCAGCTCCTCAAGACTGCAGGCGCCCACCTTTCTGTCGAGGAGATTGAGCGAGGGCCCCTGGCCAAGCATCGCCAAGAGGTGGAATGAAGTAACAAGAGGATGACTAGATACGACAAGAAGATTAAGGAAACTGAACCGCACAAGGTTGCGAGACTTGATATAGACGACGGTATGAACAGAGCCTGTATGTAAGGCTGCTATGACATGAACTGAGAATTAGTGTATCGTTTTATGAGAACAAGGCTGGCTGGCATTGATGACAAGCTACTTCGATGTGCCTTGAGGACCAATGAAGAGCTCCTGATGGAACCAAGGGAAAATTCGATGTTGATATAGAGTATCAAGGGGGAAAAGAACATAGAGATTTTGAGAGCATGAGGGCATTATGAATAAAGATGCCTCATGTATTCATCTTATACAGTCATGGGGCGTTCATAATATAATCTTGGACATATTTGATTTGATAATACTACAATAGCTGTCTTACAGAGTTGAGAACAACATAGAGCTATCAGAGCTAATGCTACAGGACCACTTCAATCCAATATGCTCATTGTATTGATATTTTATCAAAACATGTCTCATCCACCGTTCGCCTGCATTTCATGCGTCGCCACATGCATGCTAAAAACACAAAAAGAGGTAGCAAAGAACAGCAATAAGAAAACGCCCACTGTCTCATGACAAAGATATGAACCATGTCGGTGTGGTTGATGGGTATGAAACGAGATATACCAAAGACTCCTGGAGCCATTCACCAAGTCTTTCCACATTGCTGCGTGTTGTATCGTCGACACGAGCTTAGCTTGTATACCGTCGCCTAACGAAGGAAAAGGTCCCCAACGCCGTTTCTCAAAGATCTTGATCTATCCGGATGGTCGAAACCTAGATAGTCATCTTCAGATGAGGCTATGTTCCATAATTCGTCGTCTGTGTGGTTGGCTGCGGTTAGTTTCAAAAAGCTCCCGTCATTGATTATGAGTGTGGACGAACCATCATTAAGATATTGTGGTTTTGAATAGTTTGCCCTCCTCGCAATAGCAAACTTGATCTTCTCGAAGCTCTTGCCCTTGATGCCTGTCCGCTTCTCAAGTCTCTTCTTGGTGTCGACAAACTTCTCGCCCTGGATATTGCGTAAGTAAAAGGTGTTAAACAAGATGCGTTTTTCAATATACTCACCTCCAGGAGAAGGAACTTGAAGGGAACACCGTGAACTCTGTTGACTTCGTTTTGGAAGTGGAACACGTGAATGAAGTTGTTGTCATCAGCAGCCAGTTCTTCCTCCGGGATTCGCTCGGCAAAGATCTGTGTGTACTCGTTAAGGTTCAACACAGACTGGTCGCGAGCTGGCTCACGGTAAAATCTGTTAGAACTTGTTTCGTAAACCCTTATCCTCCCGCCTTCCGCCTCGTCGGGAATCTTGGCCTTCTTGACTAGCGCTTGTATCAAGTCCTCCATAGTTCCGGTTTTTGATACCAGCAGGTCAAGTTGATCCTTGGAGTGACAAGTTAGTTGAGATGAAGCCTGCAGCTGTGTATTATCTGATACATACCTCTTTGGTGATGCCTTCGCTCAGCCATGTGACTTTAATGTTCTTCTTGGTATCGAGCTCGGCCAAACTCATCTCCAGCACCTCAAAGTAAAAGGCATCATTTCTGTGGGTCGAGTTCAAAGTGTTTGACCCCATAGGTTGCAAAATCTGCTTCAAAGTCGGATTTGTGCCTCGTCTTACTGGAGTCTTGGGGTTATTGGTGCTTGCGTTGACCGTCCATAACCGGATATGTGTTGAAGGGGCTTGAAGGTGAGCGCCGACGCGTTCAGCTAAAACATCGTAGGTGATCTTTGAGTTGAGAACAAGCTCGAATGGTGGATACTGTGCTGGGTCAGATCTAGTAGGATGAGCGTGGAATTTTACAGTTCGCTTGTGTTCGAGGAAGTCGTAGTATTCACGAGCATCCTCGACGCGATCGAATGACTTGTTACTAAAGGCATGTCAGTCATCATTAGAGGGAAAAAAAATAAGGTGTTAGGCAGCAGAACATACGCTTCCTGAGATGCCCTGTCCGCCACACGGCCATTCTCAATCTTCTTGTCGGAAGTACGTTGGAAGCAAATAATATCACCATCTTGAAGTTCAGCAGCCTTGAGAGTCTGCTTTCCCTTTAGAGGTTCAATCATTGTCGGTTTGATTTCCTGTTTCAAGTAAGACGTTAGCTTCCTAGCTGGTCATGGGATTCGCGTAGTTATTTTCTCTCATACCTCCCACATCAACAGCTTCTCGTCAGAAGAAAGCTTGTCGCCCCAACCCATCTTCTGAAGAATCATGGGAACAAGCTCGTCGACCTTCTTCTCCTTGCTAATGTACAGATGGCCCACGCCTTCCAGAGTCTGCTTCTCCACATCGAAGTGCTTCAACAGCAAAAGGATGGTATCGCTCTTGACTTGAGCGCCATTTGGCTGGCTTTGATATGATGCCCAGACAGGCTCGCCGTTTTCATTGACCTCGCTGGCGACCTCGGCCCAAACTCGCAGACTCGTGTCTCGGTGTGCAGCTGAGCGGGAGAATATCTCTTCAACGGTTGGCCGCAGGTCCATGATTGGTTGATCTGGTCGAATTGTTTTGTTTTGACGATTAACCATCAGCCACAGCCTGACGCGAGATGGATCCTGACCCATGTCAGATGCGACCTGAGCGACAAACTCTTGCATTGGCATAGCTCGACGAATGCGGTACAGTTTGGGTGCAGCGGGATCGAGCTCAGGATTAGCATCAAAGACACAAAGGTCGGTGCCTCCGTAGTTTGCAAACGTGTCGTTTGTAATCACCTTGGCTATCATATACAGATGTGCCTCCTTTTGTTCACGTCGACGAGCCTCCCTCAGGGCATTTTCCTCTTCAAAGCGCTCGCCTAGAAGAAAGGAGATTCAGTCAGCCATTTTGTAAGGTCGTAAAAAGGCACAAGGATGACATCAAAAAATAGCATATAACTTACGGAGAAGTTTTGGAGTGTCCTCCTTGGTGACGGGACAGAGGACTTTGTCAAGCCGAGATTGGCGGATATATACCAACATGTAAGCACTGTTCTGGCGCATGATCGGGGCCTTCTTTTGTAGAGGCGCTCTGGGGTAGCCGTGAGGAGTTCGATATTCTCCGCCAAAATTCTCTTCCAAGACCTCTCTGGAAGTGGCCTTGGTGACTTTGTCATCATCGTACTTGTAGAACCAGCCGTCTTTTGATGGCTTGATAAACGCATAATAGTGACCGGCGTTCAGGTCGCCGCTGTGTACAAGGACACCATGTAGTTGGTAAATCCAAGGCTCGGATCGGTCGGCCTCGTCCATGAGATAGGGGGAAGCGTCGAAAGTGTCAGGGAATTCGTAGCGGTCATTAATCTTCATCATCATGTCTCTTTGAATGTCATACTCGAATCGTTTGAGCTGGAGGTGTAGGACGTCTGGGAAACTGGTGAATATGACGCCCTTGTTGGCATCCTGCAACTTGTGCTGGTCGCCGGCAAAATATTGGTTTTCTCCGTCCATCTTCTCGACCTGGATATAGTCTTGGAAACTTTCCAAGAGGTTCTTGTTTCCGCTGACGTTGAGCTGGATATCCCAAAAATCCTCAATGCGCTTTGATTCGTAGTCGACATTTATGCATGAAATGTACGTCTTAATCTTACCACTGAAAAGCTCAGGCAGTACGTTTTCGGCCTTGGTGCCCTTCATCTTCTCCTCCATGCGTTCCATGAGCTTTCGCGACAACTCTTGCACGTCTTGCTGCTCGAAGATGTGCCTCGTTTCCCAGCCAAAGGACTTTGTTAATTCATTCGTGCCAACCGCCTGCTCGGATGTCTGCAATTGATAAAAAAGGCGCTGCAGAGTGTAGGCAGAATTCTGCATGCTTTCATCATTTTCGGTTGGAATTTCGTAGATGGCCTATACAGAGTTAGTATCAGGTGTTGGACGAGGTGGGATACTCGATACTCCCATGCAAGAAGAGAGCAGGTAGAACCGACTTTTCTGAAAGCGTTTGTAAAGTATAGCGACTGGAGAAGGGAGTTGAGGTAGCAGGTGGCACCTTGGTTCTTGAGACCAACATAGCCTGTTTCTTTCTTGGAGTCGTAGTTTGTAAAGTTGTGCCAAAGCACGCCAGTCTCGTCTTCGACAAAACGGACATAGGCTGTTATGTTAGCAGTGTCGTTCTCGACCAGTGGCCGACTATCACCTTCCCAGGGCACGTTGAACATTCTCCGAATCTCCACGAAGCGGGTGAAGCCCCAATCGCCTTCCTCCTTGGTGAAGCGATGATGCGCGGCATGATTGACATATAGGCTGGGATCATTAGGGTTCCAAAGCACCAAGCCAAATTGCACGCAGCAGCTCCAATTCTCGGGAATGGCATCAGGCTCGAACCCATGCTCCAGGTAGATGGAGCATTGATCAGTGTTGTTACCATGGGGAAAGAGGAGAATGCGCCTAGATGGAGCAGTGTCAGCTGGGAGCGGACTTGTGCACGGAGATGTATGTATATCAAATCGTGGTAAACGGACCATGGAAAGCCACCTGCTTCAAATACGGGGCCGTGTTCTCGCTTGCCAAGGCTTCGCCAGTTCTCGACCGTCCATGTGTGTACAAAGTCTTGGAGGATTTTGGGCTCGTCGAGCAAGGGCGGGAGAACAATCTCTTTCATGGCCTCATCTGCAACAGCACGAATCAAGTCAGCAAAGGCATTCTTGTCAGAGAGGAGGGAATAAGGAGAGAATACACACAGTCGTTAGCTAGAGGCAGATCTTGTAGCTGATCGGCCTCATGTTCGACGGCGCCTTCGGGGCTGATGATGGCCACAGATTCTTTCTCGGGAGCGTTGGGAACGCCGACATAGTCGTCTGTGTCGACGACCATGTCGTTGGGCGAAGGAACGTTGTAGCTCTGTTTGCGAGTGGCATCGTTAGCTCGGATTCGATACGGCAGCCCAGGTTGGCGGGCTTCGTCGTCGGACTGCATGATGACGATTGACAAATTTCAGCTGTGGTGAGGTGGAAGTGAGGGGCCAGAGACAAGTAGAAACGCGAGGTCGCCCAGCCTGGTTCTAACCTGATGCTTTTGGCGATGCCTTGGAGCGATCGGAGAGCAGAGCTCGCCAAGCTGGGAGGCCCTCGGAACGTTGCGACTTTTCCCCACGCTGCAACGACGATGAGGACGCTGGCGATGCACTGCAGGAGCTATGATGGCAGGCAGGGACAGGTCTCGAGAAGAGGAGGGAAGATATTGAGGCAGAAGGGGGATGGAAGACGAAGAGATGAAAACGACAGAGCCAGATGCCGAGCCAGATGGGATCAAAGCACAGCCGGAGACGTGGGACGTTGTGAAGATGCAGATGATACGATGATGATGATGAACGATGACGATGACGATGATGACGACTGGGGTCGTGGAGCGCAATTGCCGGCCAGAAGACGCAGACGCAGATGCAGATGCAGATTCAAAAGCACAAAGGCTCGGCCGAAGTCGACTTGATACTAGAGGTAGAGGATGATAAGAGGTAAGAAGATAAAGAGACGTACCATGATTTCAGAAAGGGCCTGAGGCCAGAGGCAGGCCAGGAACGTGCAGGAGCTCCAGCTGTTGCAAAGCGCTGGCGGGGTGCAGGGCTTGCGATGAAGAAGGCGCGTGTGTGGCGGCTGCCCGTGCTGGCGGATTTGGGGTTGGGAAGTTGCAGCGGGAGCAACGGCAACGGCAACGGCAACGGGCAAGAGCAACGGCCGCAGTAGGTACTAGGTACCTACCTACAGGTAATGAATGTAGCTCTAGGTACTCAAGGTACTTCTCGTGCTACTAAGGTAGGCAGGCAGTAGCGGCTTGGATGAGCCTTGCAAGGGAGGCAAGAGCAGAAAACCACATGCAGTGCAAAGAAAAAAAGTAAAGTACCAAACAAGGCGCCGGCAGCGAGACAGATTAGAGACAGATAAGATCCCTATCGGCCAGCCGGCAAAAGTTGGTTCGGTTACACAGTGGGCGGGTGGGTTTGACAAGGCGACCAGAAGCCAAAAGGAATCTGGATCAATATGAAGATGCAAACCGAACTGAACGACAGAAACCTAGGTACCTAGACTTGGCGATGGCCGAGGCAAGGCGGAGTTGGGTACAAAGGTCCAAGTTTTTCTGCCGAGTGACTTTTATTGATTTCTCTATTTCGTCCTCAGTTTCCTACCTTAGTGGAGCAGCGGCGAGAAAAAAAGAATTCACGAAGCTATGGCATTGGCTTGGAACACTGCCAGACCCTCTGGCAGCTGGCGTCATTACGTTAGCAGCTATGGGCTTTTGGTGGCGGTATGTGTTTTATGACCGCAAGCTCCATTCTTTTTGGAGTATTGAGTGGTCAATGGCTTTGATGGCCGTAGCTAAGAGGCTGCAGCAGTGGCGGAGGAGGGGGGAAGCTTTCCTACCTTGGGAATGTGCTCTGTTCCGTACATACATGGATGAGATGGAAGATGTTTGTGGTCTCGAGATGAATGATAAAAGTGTTCTAGAGGGAGCATATACAGGTGTAGCAAGCTGAAATAATGAAAAATTGAAATATACGAATATTAACCGCACAAGCTATTTTCGTCAGCTGTTTCGAGCCTTGCCTTTGATCCCTCGGTGTGTTTATTCATGCACCCTCTTGAGACAAAGACAGTCAAGCTTAACAAAGAGACAATCGATGATGGTTGCTGGATGGCCTGAGCTGAGCTGCGTCGTGATAAGCGAAGACCTGTACATACCCCGCCAGGCGGTCAAGACCCCGCGGTATCCATCCGTCACAGCCGAGTACCGCCCTAACAGCGATGGACTCTTTTGCTGAACCTCGTGCTCCCCACCTCACTCCGAAAGGACCCCACCTCGCTGCTGACTAAAGAAGACTTGGCCAGCAGTTTTGCTTGTGACTGATGGTACACTTGCAGTTGCATTATCAAAGGCAGCAAGCAACATCGAGAAAGGGGAAGATGGGTGCCAATCTACTTCTTCAGTCATAAATTAGGTAATTAAGCAGAATCGCGAATCTGTAGATGCTGGTTCTTGATTCTCAATTTGTTCGTATGGACGATCTGGAGAAGATGGTGACGATAGTGCAACGCACGAAATGCAGATCAATACTGCAACCTGTATGTGTGGCTGCCTGTAGCAGGCTAGAGTGCCTACTAGGTAGCTGGTAGGAATAGGCTGCTACAATCTTGGAAACTTGATGCTTTGGCATTGCCATTGCCCTGTGTTGGAGTGACTCAATCAGGGGGAGCACTGCATGCGATTGTCACAGAATTACATGTGATGGATGGTGCAGTGGCGGGATGCCCATCCGTCTAACCTTGGACCTTGGTACCTACTCGTATAATACCAGGTGTGTCACTTTGCCGCGCCTTGTACGCCCTTCCAAGCACATAATTGCTTACACCTGTATGTGCTCTCTTGCAGATTGTGTCTGTAAGCTTGCTATGGTCTCTCATTTCATGATGAGTTTGGTGGCGTTCATATACCAACCTGGGATACGCAAGGTTCTGATTGCCTCAGAACCCTCTTTACACTTGACTCCGGGCTGCTGCAGGTACTTGGAAGCTTGACGCTACCAGGTGGGTTACCTGTAAGCCTGTAAGTGTAGCTGTACTGTATGTACTGTAGAGCTTCGTTGGACCAACCCAACACAGTGACGGCATCAGATAGTCTGTAGCTTCAGATTGCTCTAAACAGCATTAATCCCCGATTGTCCCCTGTAGCCCAAATTTCAGGCCCAGTGATTCATCCCTCTAAGACTCCAGAACATGCCGCCATTCGGAGTGTGCCGATACCGCAGTCTGTGGGGCCCGTTTCGCCAGGCTTCAGGCTGACCAAACCTTAAGCACCAGATCTACCGGCACATGCCTCGGAGCTGCCATATTAAAAGCCATTTGCCCTGGCTTGACTTGACGACGAAACAGGAACCAAGCGCTCCAATCCCCCTCTCGACTAATCGCCTGATTCTCGATTTCTCCTCTCTGCATCGCATTTCATTTCCGCCTCTGCTCCGCTTCTCTTCAACGCTGCATCGCTCACTGTTCGCACGCGACACGATCGTCACCAGCTTCCAACTAGCTTCACCTTTCCCGATCCTTCTGTGCTGCATGGAACCGTGGGCATGTTCTCCGTAGCGCTGCGCTGCCACGGCAAACGATGTCGACCGTTTGCCTGCTCGACGCTCAGTAAAGCGATTCCTCGACCGACCTTGATAGCGCCGTCTCCTCTTGCAAAGATTCAGAAGAGATATGCGGCTCAGGCTGGCGCCAGCAACGGCACGTGGCGCCCGGTTTCTGTGTTGGACGAGTATGCTCAATCCATCATTACATCTACATCATACCTCATATTTGATAACCCATTTTGCTCTTCTCTTCACTCTCGCACATCTTCATGTCTCTCTTCCCAAGCGAACGAGCGCATGGGCTAACGTTGTCGTCTTTTGTCTAGATGGGTTGCGAAAGAGGCACGCCCCATCAGCTTGCGCCAGCTGATGGTATTTGGACGCTCCCTGACCGAATCGCGACTTATAAGCTCTGCAAATTACGTCCGAACCGAACTCCCAGTCAGGTATGCCGTAACGCTTTCTCATTTTGCTACTGTCAAGGTGCTAATTGTGGGATGAATTATACAGAATTGCGCATCGGATCCGTGACATGCAACAGCTCCCCTACGTTGTTGTAACAAACCCACACATCGAAGAAGTCTACCAGCTCTACTACAAGGCGTTTGACACCTTTCGCAAGTTTAAAGAAATCAAAACCTTGGAGGACAATGAAAAGTTCTGCGAGGTCATCAGCCAGAACCTCAAAGGCCACCTGACCGTCATCCCCAAGCTCGCCATGGGCATCCTCGAGTGCGGCCGCCTGATGGACCCCAAAGAGCTGGATCACTTTATGAATGTCATTCTTCGATCGGTAAGTCTGGAGCATTGCTACCACCACCCATATGCAATGACAACGGAGAAGCTTACTGTGAGCCACGTAGCGCATCTCTCGACGAGTCATCGCAGAGCAGCACCTCTCCCTTACAGAAACTTTCAACTCCCCCTACTTCTCGCCCGGCGCCACCCTCTCCGAGTCCGACTTCATAGGCGAAGTCTTCATCAAGTGCTTCACCAAGGATGTCATCAGCCGCTGCGCAAAAGCCGTCACCCAGCTCGCCCGCTCCACCAACGGGCCCCAGGTGCAGGTGCCCGAGGTGAAAATCGACGGCCATCTCAACGCAAGCTTCCCCTACATCCTCAGCCACCTCGAGTACATTGTCGGCGAGCTTCTGCGCAACTCCGTCCAGGCCGTCATCGACCGCCACCAGCAGCAACCTGACCACGCCTCCTCCCCTCCCCCGCCCATCGAAGTCACAATCTGCGAAGCGCAGGAACACGTCATCATCCGGATATCAGACCGCGGCGGCGGCATCCCCCGCGACGAGCTGCCGTACCTTTGGTCCTTCAGCAAGGGCCCCCAGAGCCAGAAACGCCTCGAGAACCTCGGACAGGTGCCCCGCATGGCTGCCACCATGCAGGAGCTCCATGTCACCGACGAGCTCGGCCGGGCTGACCTCAAGGCGCCCACGTACCTGGGCTCGCTCTCGACTCTCACCAGCCGACCCCCTAATCTGCGACTTGGCATGGGCCTCCCCCTAAGTCGTGTGTATGCCGAATACTGGGCTGGCTCGCTGAACCTGCACAGTCTGGAGGGGTACGGCGTTGATGCGTTTTTACAGATTTCGAGGCTAGGCAATAAGAACGAGCAGCTCACAACAAGAGCCAGCATGGACGCTGTTTGAGCATTTGTTTCCAAGTCTTGACAGTTGCATTTTTGTTTTCGGAAAAAGGAAGGAGGGGGGAAAGGGGCGTCTCAGCAGGCAATCAGATCATGGAGTGTTTTTATTTCATTTTTCATCCTTCATCATGGATTTTATTTTTTGACTCGGGTATATGATAGGATATGCTTAGGTATTCTGTCAGAGTTGGCATGGCGTTTTGGTCAGGTGTTATACTTTTTGTCTTTGACTCTTCTTACTGTTACATTACTTCACCACCACATCCAACAAAACGTGGTGAAATACTAGCTTCACTCTCAAGATTCCCTATACTATACTTAATGCGCATCATGAAGGCCTTATTAAACTGGTATCTCAACTGACTCAATTACATAAGACTAGAAAATGTACCTAACTGAAATGGGAGTGCTCAAATAAAAGAGGAATAAAATAGGGCTACATTATCAAAACTTCCAGCACTCCCCCTACTTGCTGATTTTGGGCAACGGCCGTAACATGGTGCTTTGCATCCACCATTGGGACCACTACCGCGACAGTTCCGGTACAAGAACCGAACAATACAAAATAATAAAGAAGACGGAGCCTTTACCTCGACAACTCATCAAAAAAAAAAGATCTTCTGCTCCGGAACAATGGCTGATTAGAATATGCATGAAACAAAGTGCCGCATGTGGCGGCAATTCCATGTTCGACCTCTTCAAGCCCAGATCTGTATCCGGGGCGAGGTGGACTGAGAAAACCCGACATCATGACACTCCAACGCCAGCATTGCGTGACAGAACCAAGCCACCATTACGAATGATTTATCGGCGGCCGTGGCTTCGGACAGCACCGCCCTGCATGGCCTCAAGCTCGTTCTCCAGCTGCTTGATCTGGGCATGGGTCTGCTCGAGATCCTTATTGAGACGATCACGCTCAGCAATGAGCTTCTGTTCCCATTGTCGGAAGCGCTGCTCCTCGACCTTGACCTGCTCAGTGAAACGCTTCCGCAGAGCCTCCTCCTCCTCCTTGAACTTGGGGTTGTCGAGCTTCCGGGGTCGGGCCTCGCCAAACTTGCGAGTCTCCATCTGCTGTGCTCGGTAGGCCTCGTAGTGCAGCTCCTCAGTGGTGTGGATGAGGTCGAGCATGTGAGTGCGGATCAGGATGGATCGCAGCTTCTTGAAGTCACAGTGGTCCTCGTTCTCGACCTCGGCAACACCCCAAGAGTACTGGCGGCCCTTGACGATGCGACCATCGCTGGTCTTGACATCCTTCTCGGATCCGATGACGGCAAACGGCATAGCAGCCATAAGGCTACGCGCGTGCTGAGCGGCAGCCTCGTCATCCTCCTCGATAGGGGGCTGGTAGATCTTGATGTTCTGGGCCTCGATGACACTGACAATCTGCAACTGGTTAGCAAAGGTGGACGTGCGGAACATGGATGGGTTTGCTTCATCGTACCCTCTGCTTGAACTTGGCCAGATCGGCGGGGCTGAGAGTATCAGCCTTGGCAATGACGGGGATCAGGTTGACTCGTGAGCAGAGGCGCTTCATGACCTCGATATCCAAGGGCTTCAGGGTGTGGCCGGTAGGGCGGATGAAGTACAGGCAGGCGTGAACACGGAGATCAATCTTGTCCTGACGGCGCGGCTGCTGCTCCTGGAGCATGTAAGACTCGTGCTGGTCGTCGAGGAACTCGATGATGGGTTGCCAGGAGTCGCGGTTGTTGACATAGTCACCGAATCCAGGGGTGTCAATGACGGTCAATCGAACTAGAGAGTATCACAAAACTCGGTCTTAGCATGTTGTCTCTTCCACAGCGTTACAACTCCGTTAGGCAGCTAGGTGGTAGCTCTTACCCTTGAAGAACTTCTCCTCGAGCTCAGCCTTGGTGATTTCAATCTCCACCGTCTTGTCGACCTGCTTCTGGTGTCGGCGCTTGTGGTCGGCGTAGTTCTTGATGGTCGTGGAGAAGAGGGTGTTGATGAAGGTCGTCTTGCCCAGACCCGACTCGCCAGCAACCTAAGAGCAAAAGCGTGCGTGTTAGTTACTGTTACCGTTGAAACAATCGAGCTCGCCAGGCCGCAGACGCGTTTGCAAACGGCACATCTCGAGGGCAATCGCGTACCATGATGGTGAAGCTAGCTCCACGCTTCGCGACAATCTTGTGTCGCTGGTTGGGCAGATTGGCAATGCCAATCGGTGAGGCGCTCTCAGCAGCTGCGGGAGCCATCTTGCACACGTGGAGGTGGAGGGGCTACGGGATGAGTGTCTTGGGGGAGCTTGAGGGACGAGCGAGAGGACGGTAGCAGACGATGGCTACAGATGCTAAGGCAAAAAGTCAAGAGACAGGAGGAGGATATTCAGGTGGCCGATGGCTCTGGTCAAACGGAAAACAAAGTGGAGGTTCGCACTTCCTGAGCTTGAACTTTCAGGGGATAGAAGGGGTTGAGGCGGTCGTATCCCCCAATTTTCCACTCTGGCGAATTGCCCAGGGGCTGCTGGGTGCTGATAGGCCAGGTGGCGGATTGGGTTTAGCGGGCTGGTACGACTGGGGGAGGGATAGGCAGACCAGAGCAGGAGCAACGGCGGTCGGTCTCCTTTTTTTTGGTGCTTGCCTCTTTGTCTGTTAGCATGAACAGGTTGGAAGTAGAAGCAGTGGATCAGGTTCTAGGTACATTAACCTCTCACTCTTTGCCGCAGTGCAGCCGGTGCAGCTACATGTACATGCTACCTACCAACTCCAGATTAGATGAGATGGCCAGTGCGCTCCCGGCATTACTACAGGCAGGTACGATATGGTGTTTGCAGTGTACGAGCACTAAAAAGTAGTCGTACCACTTTAGGCTTAGAATGCTAGGAGCGGAATAAAGTGTCTGCCGGACTTTTAACGGCAAAGGAAAAAAATTGAAGAAAAAAAGCCCCGTATCGATAAGAAAGTTGCAGCTCGTTTTTTTGATGCGACGGCACCAGAACATATCAGAGCTTCATCTCTCAGTTTAGTTTGTTCATGATCATGGCAAGTGGCCGACAATGAAGACCGATTTCAGGGTATGGCACAAGACTTGATTTTGATTCATCAAATCGTTCCATCATCACCCAATTGCCCACTGCACACAATACACAACTGCAATTCCCATAATATCGATCCCGGGTCAACGGCTAACCTCGAGTCCTTGATAGTTTTCCAACTTGCTGGGCACTGTCTACTGCCAAGGCAACTTGGTCTTCAGTCCAGATGGCACCCATCTATTTTCGCCCGTCGGCAACCGCGTGACCGTGTTCAACTTGGTAGAGTATGTCGTGCCGGCGCATCATGCCCATCAAAGTCTCCTGGACAAGACGAAGCTGGAAGGCTAATTCGATTACAACAGCAACAAATCCCATACCCTGCCATTCGCCCATCGCAAGAACATTGTTCGAATCGGCCTCTCCCCACGCGGAAACCTCCTTCTCACCGTTGACGAAGACGGCCATGCCATCCTGACCAACGTTCCCCGCCGCGTATCCATCTATCACTTCTCCTTCAAGTCGCAGGTCACAGCGCTCTCGTTCTCGCCTTCAGGCAGATACTTTGTGGTGGGATTGGGGCGCAAAGTCGAGGTCTGGCATGTGCCTTCAACTCCGGATACCAATGCCGACGGAGAGCTGGAATTTGCTCCCTTTATAAGGCGCCGCACCCTCACCGGCCACTTCGACTCGGTCCAGCATATCGAGTGGTCCAGCGACTCCCGATTTTTCTTGACAGCCTCAAAAGATCTGACGGCAAGGATATGGAGTGTGGAGTCCGAAGAAGGATTCATTCCTACCGTCCTGGGTGGCCACAAGCAAACCGTCATTGGTGCATGGTTTTCCGGCGACCAAGAGTCGATTTACACAGTCAGCAAAGATGGTGCAGTCTTTACCTGGAAATACGTTAAGCCGCTCAACTCTTCAAAAGATGACGAGGATGAAGATGACAGCGATGATGAGTCGGATATGAGATGGCGAATCGTGGATAGACATTACTTCATGCAAGGTAGCGCGCATGTGCGATGTGCCTTTTTCCACGCCGAAACGAACCTCCTAGTGGCCGGTCTGTCCAACGGCTTGTTCAGTCTCTACGAAATGCCCGACTTCAACAACATTCACAAATTGAGCATCTCCCAGAGCGACGTCGACTTTGTGACGATCAACCAGAGCGGAGAGTGGCTAGCTTTTGGTGCCTCGAAGCTGGGGCAGCTGCTTGTCTGGGAGTGGCAGTCGGAGTCGTATATCCTCAAACAACAGGGTCATTTCGACTCAATAAACTCTCTCGTCTACTCGCCAGATGGTCAGCGAATCATTACTACCGCTGATGATGGCAAGATCAAGGTGTGGGACATTGAATCTGGTTTCTGCATCGTCACATTCACCGAACACACCAGCGGCGTCACGGCTTGTGAGTTTGCCAAAAAGGGAAATGTGCTCTTTACTTCAAGTCTTGATGGCTCCGTACGAGCTTGGGATCTTATCAGATATCGAAATTTCCGTACCTTTACAGCCCCAACAAGACTTTCCTTTACAAGCATGGCTGTTGATCCTAGTGGTGAAGTAGTAGCCGCAGGATCATTGGACTCATTTGACATTCACATCTGGTCAGTGCAGACTGGTCAATTGCTTGATCGGCTGGCTGGTCACGAGGGCCCTGTGTCTGCGCTGGCTTTCACACCAAATGGTAACTCCTTGGTGAGTGGAAGCTGGGACAGGACAGCACGAATCTGGTCCATCTTCAACAGAACACAGACAAGCGAGCCATTGCAGCTGCAGGCCGACATTCTCGACATTGCCGTCAGACCAGACTCCCTTCAGCTGGCTGTTTCCACAATTGATGGCCAATTGACCTTTTGGTCAGTATCAGAAGCTGAGCAGACGGCGGGTCTCGACGGGCGCCGAGATGTATCCGGCGGACGAAAGATGTCAGACCGGAGAACTGCTGCAAATATTGGTGGCAACAAGAGTTTCAGCACAATCCGATACAGCACCGATGGAAGCTGTCTCTTGGCCGGCGGCAACAGCAAATATATCTGCCTCTACTCCGTGTCCACCATGGTACTGCTCAAGAAGTTTACCGTCAGCGTGAACCTGTCTTTATCTGGAACACAAGAGTTCCTCAACAGCAAGTTCCTGACCGAGGCCGGCGCCCTGGGAGAGATTGACATGCAGGGAGAGGCGTCCGACCGCGAAGACCGCTTTGACGCGAGCCTGCCCGGATCCAAGCGTGGCGGTGACCCTTCGGCGAGGAAGCAGAGGCCCGAGGTCCGGGTTACTGGTGTTGCCTTTTCGCCTGCCGGTACAGCGTTTTGCGCTGCTTCGACGGAGGGCTTGCTCATTTACAGCTTGGACCACACGCTGCAGTTTGATCCGTTTGATCTCAACATTGAGATTACGCCTGCGTCCACTTTGGCTGTGATGGAGAATGAAAAGGACTACCTCAAGGCGCTGGTCATGGCATTCCGACTCAATGAAGCTGGCCTCATCAAGAGAGTCTTCCAGGCCGTTCCTCCAGCCGACATCCCCCTCGTTGTGGCCGATCTCCCCATCGTCTATGTCCCGAGACTGCTCCGCTTCGTGGCCGCCCAGACGGAGGAATCTCCGCACATTGAGTTCTGCTTGCTGTGGATCAAGGCGCTGGTCGACAAGCACGGCGCTTGGCTGACGGCCAACCGCGGAAAGGTGGACGTTGAGCTGCGCGTGGTGTCGCGTGCGGTTGTGAAGATGAGGGATGAGATTCGGCGGCTGGCTGATGAGAACGTGTACATGGTTGACTATTTGTTGAGCCAGGCTGATAATAAGGACGACAAGGATGGTAATGGCGATGTGTACTTGACAAGCGCGCAGCAGAAGACGATCGATACGATCATGAATGGCACGGGTGGCGAGTCTGATGACGATGGTGAAGATGAGTGGATGGGCATGGATGATTAAACTTGAGATTCTTGAATAAGGAGCATACATGGGTTTTATTTACATTAGAGTTAAAAACAACTACACAAGTGAACAAAAGTCCTTAAAAGCCATCATGACTTACTATATAGTGTCGACCTCAAGGACTACAGCTTCCCATCAGCCTCCTTGGGCACATTTTGCCACGCATCGTCAAACCCAGCAGATCGAACCCACAAAGAGGGTTCCTGCGGGCCCTCCGTACTCTGCAACAAGACCTGATGCATCTTCAACCACGTCTCGTCATCCTTTATACGAATCCACGGCCTATCAGCAAACTTTTGCGATAACTTCTGAGCGATGAAGAACGCGCGAACGACTTTAATAGTATGTCCATCGTCGAGAATCTCGTGAAACCGCGAAAGTAAATCTTCAGGCTTTGTCACGGAAGCCACAGTGCTATTCTTTGGAGTAAACGATTTGAGGGCGTCGAGACGTAGCGGCGGACATCCGCGGGCGATGTACTGTACGATGTCGAGGCGGATTTTCCACTCGAGGATGCGAGCTTTTTGAGAGGGTGTGAGCCAGGGGAAGGAGAGGAGGGTGACGAAGAAGGGTGATGAGTTGAGATGATGACTAGGAAATTCGTTCTTTAGTAAGTAGAGCAAAATGTACAGTTTGGAAAGAGAAGATAAGGGGGCTTACATTAAGAAAAAGTCAAACTTGGGAACATTTGGCGGATGAAAAGCCGCGGTAGCAGCAACATACGCACACGAATGAACCATCTCCGCCAATCTCTCCTCAAGCTCATCCTCTCCAACTCGAATCTGCTTCAAAAACTCCAGCGCCTCATCGGGGGCACGGACAAAGACGCCGTCGTACACCTTGTTGGAGTCCCCGTACTGAGCACTCGTGGCCAGCTTTTCGCTGTATTGCCTGACGGACTCGAAGAGCTCGGGCAGGGGAGTTCTCTGGGCTGACTGGGGTTGGGAGGAGGCTGCTTGCTCGACCTTTGTGAGGAATGCGCCAACGCGGTTTTCGTGGACGGCGGCTTGGGCGAGGCCTTCGGCTACGATGGCGGGTTGGTGCCATTCGATGCCGTACATGAGTTGAATAAGAGGGTGTAAGAAGCCTGCATTGGGTCCATATTAGCATCGAATTGTATTTAGTTTTGTCATGTAGGTAGCAAAGACCGTTTGGACACATACCAGCAAAGAGGCGTCCGTAGATGGCTTCACTCCTCTCATCTCCCTTGAATACATACTCCAACAGAACCTTCTCCCACCCCTTTTCCTCAATCTCGTCTTGAAAGAACTTGAGAAAGTCGGGATAGTGTTTCCCCTTTCCGAGGTACGGACAATCTGCTGACCACCCACTCTTGAGCTCCTTGACGACATCAGGATGAGTGTTCATGGCCTTGATTTGATAAGAGTGGTTCTCAGCGTAGGCTTGCTCGAGGACGTCGGGGGAGGCGCCGGTGGCATAGAGAGAGAGGAGAAGATGGACAGTCTAGTTTTGATTCTCTTAGTTTGATTGAAACTCCGAAATGATGAATGGGCATCCCATATGAAGAGTAGATCAAAATGGAAATATTTCATGAAGCAAACTGGAGAGAGAGAGCTTACATGATTATGAAAGCCTTCCGCATTGAAGAATACATGGTGACTCTATTACTCGAGTTAGTTATTATTTAGTCAAGATTTATGAGAGAAGGATATACCTCAAGATCCTTTTGTAAAAGCTCAGAGACCTTTGCCGCAGACTCTTCCGTCTGCGCCCACCTCAACAAGCCCGTATCAGTGGCGGGGACTCGAATCTGCCACGGCGTCGCCATACTTGAAGCAGGATGATCTTTGATTAGATTGGGAAGTACAGGTACTTGATTCGCCTGAATCGAGCGTATCGGATTGTATCTGAAGTTCAATCGTAAATGCAAAATCCTTGGTCGCGTTCTCAATAGCCGTGAGGATGGAGCAAGTCTCATGGCGTCAAAATAGAGGCAAGGCGGGCACAATACAATAATTATAGCTCTGCCATTGCATCACAAAGCACGTGCCTCCCACCAACAGCTCCGTCCAATCGCAGACATTCAATATTTATTATTCCGATGTAGCAAGTCGGGACAAATCAAGGTTGCATCAAAGTTGCATTTCTCAGGGATGACAAATTCTTGTGTTATTCAAAGGTTCGTTGATGACGGGCCTCGTGTCGGTCGAGCGACTTAGTATGGCAAAGCTGAGCTGCGGATTGGTCCAGATGGAAAATGAGGGGGGCTTCGTTATTCGGGAATTACTCCGAGTCAAATAACAAAATAGACATGCATGTCGAATTTGGAGGGAATTGGAGAAATGGGAATCATGACGCCCAAAGCTGAGGCGAGTTGGAGAGGGGCCGTCAATGTCACGTTTACATCATAATACTACTAAGTAAGTAACTTTGATCCGATGCCAAACGGTACTAGCCGTCGAAGGTTATCGAACAGATCAAAGCGATGTAAACATCAGTAAATACAGTAAATAAATGTAATTACTTAATCATATCACATCGTCAACAACAACATGGAAGCAGAAATTGGGGGGGGGGGGGGGGGTCGTCATGTGTGTGATATCATTGTTTGCCCGCCGCCTTTTGCCAATCTGATTCTATTTCAAAAGTATCCATCCTGCTCACTGTCTGAGCTCCCTTGTTTTTGTTTGTGAAAAAACCCTTTCCCATCATCATCGTCATCAACTTTTTTATATCCATCCCGTGCCCAAGTGGCTGTATACATTTCGCCTGGTCTCGTCCCAGTAGAGAGGAGGAGAAATCAATCCAAAAGAAAAAAGAAAAAAGAAAGAAAGAAAAAAAGAAATTGTTAAATCATGAGCTCGCTTAAGCCTTTCGCTTCTTGGAGGGCTGGGCATCTTCCTCATCATCATCCATCTCCTCGTCAGACTCAAAGTTGATGTCGCTCAGGGCATCCTGCTCTTGGGCCGCCACTATTGACGTCTTAGCGCTGCTGTTCATGCATCCTCTGATTCCTCCGATGAATTCTCAGAGGCGTGAATGTACTCACAGAAGTACTTGATGGCACCGGGCCAGAGATCCTCGGCGATGCAGACGGCAAGGTCGTCAGCGGTGGGGAAGATCTCCATCTCGTACTCGTCGTCGTCATCATCCTCGTCCTCCTCCTCGTCCTCCTCCTCGACCTCCTTGCCCTCCTTGCGGGCCTTGCGCTTCTCCTGCTCCTCCTTGAGGGCAGCCTGGTTCTCCTCCTCGGAGATGCTCAGGCCGCGGAAGCCAAACCAGGCGAAGAAGCTGACGCCGTCGAGGCCGGTGCTTTCCATCTGGCTCTTGAGCTTCTTCTTGGCCTCGGTGTCGTCACCCTTGCCGGCCTTGTCGTCCTCCCAGACCTGGTAGACGAGGTCCAGCATGCCGCTGGTCAGGTCCTTGTCGGCCTTCCAGTTGATCTTGACAGGCTCGCTGACGAGGCCCGCCCAGCCATCCTTGTTGCGGCGCCACCAGAACTTCTTCTCAAGAACCTTGTTCTCAAAGTACTCGTTCTCGCTGAACTCGAACTTGATGGAGATGCTGCGAGGGTCGCCGTTGGGCAGCTCAAAGCGCTCCACGGACAGGTTGACCAGAGAGCTCAGGAGGACGGCCGAGTCGGTGGGCTGGACGTACTCGTCGATATCCGGAGGGGCCTGCTCGAAGACGAGGGGCCAGAAGTTGGGGATCTCAGAGACGACCTTGGCACGCTTGGCGTACAGGTCCTTGGTGAGCTTGGCCTGTTGGCGGACTGCGAGGGGAGGAGAGTGTTAGCTTGCGGGTCATTTATTAACATCAATCAATAGAATGGCGAAGGCTTCAAATAGTTCACTCTTCTTCTTATGCCGTTCGCAGCAGGAAACAAGACACGTCGGGTAGTACCTCGGCGAGTATCTTGCCGCCGAGACTGCAGAAGCAACAAGGTACATGTTAAGAGCAACAGTCTTTCCGCCTCTATCCAATCACTTTTCACCGAAGTGAAGAAGGAGAATGAAAAATGGGCAGGATTCATGTTCATTCAGGTGTGTGGCAAATGCTGGCGCGTAGTGACTTACGAAGCTCAAGCTCAACCTCTTCGAAATCATCCTCGAGGTCCTCCAGGATCTCGTAGGAGATGGGGTTGTCAATGTTCTCGGCAGACATGGCGACTGTAGTGAGCTGTGTGTAGAGTTGCGATAATACAAAGAGCTGATGGTTTGACGGTTGTAAGTTTTGGGACGGAGGGGGAGCTGGTTCTTTATACCTTGGTATGTACGTACCGAGTAGTGCCTGAGGAAATGTAAGGTATGGTGGAAATCAGGTACCGACGGATTAGTATGACGTCTGGGCTGGCTGATGGGGTAAGGAGAAAATTTTCTCAGCTTTGCTGGAGGAAACAAATCACAATGCCGAGAGGAGTACTGTACAGAGTGTCTACCTAATGGCATGCAAGAGAGAAAAAAAAAATGGATGGACGTCGAAAGAGCTTGCAGGCAGATTTGCTTGGGTGTGAGTGGACGGAGCTACATTTGCCTGTGGCGGTACCTTGCCTAGCACGGCATCGGATCCCTGGCACTTGGGCGGCCTTGGGCCTAAAAAGGCAAAACCAGGGTGCACTAAACCCGCTGGAGCTTGGTGAAGGGTCCACTGACTCGAAGCTCTTGCAGGCGGAGGGTCCACTGGAAGGGTAGCCTAAAGAAAAAAAAATTGAGATGGAGGACGAGAAAAGTTGTTGGGAGAGGTACTCGACGAGGACATGCAATTTGTATGCCGACAGCAGGTCACCGATAGTTTTTTTCTTGCATTGATTGCTCTGGTGCTCCACTTGAAGGGAAGATGGGCATTGAAATCCATAAAATTGGGAGAAGAGAGGAGAAGAGGCCAGAACTTTAGTCTAGGCGGCCCCAGATGCGGCGAGACGGACAAACGCCACCCCCTTCAAAGCTTTCTTTTTCTTTCAATCTCTTTTTCATGTTGATGCTGGGCATTGCTCCTAATATTCTGAATGAAGCATGACTGATATGTACAAGGGAATAAGATAATTGCATTAGAAGTGCCAGGTACAAGGCCCGATAGAACATGATGGTTGGTATGCGGAAAGCTGCATGTTGGAGAGTGTGTAGCTGCAGAACAAAAGCTCGGATGGTGCATTTTGAGTGAGAAGCAGTCCCTTGCATGAGCTCACTTTCTATCCAACATTGTGCAGTATCAGACCAGATCACATCCCATTCATTCATGCATCCTATTCAACCGCTTTCTGTAATAAAGTGATTCGCATTGTGATATTTGACAATGTGCCTGTCCTTGAACATTCTCTTCCGCAAAATTTCTTATCTGCAACTGATAAGCCGTGCCCCTCCCCCGCCTCGCCCACTCACCAATCAACCAAATCAATCCCCCACCCTTCAATGTTATGTTCCATATTCTCTCCTTGAACATCCGAAACCGCCTCAGCAATAACAATAACGAAATCGAACAATAGCTTGACGGCACAATTATTTCTTCTGTTAATTTCAGTTTCACATCAGCTTCACATCTTTGTTCAATCTGGAACCGCCTTTCATCAACTCAAGCAATATGAGATGACGCCTCCTATTTAAACCCTCCCATCTTCTTCATTTCACAAGGCAAAAGGTGCTTTCATCCTCATCCTCCTTCATCTCCAACTCCATCTCCAACTCCAACTCCATCTTCATTTACATTTCCATACCTCGGAACCTTCGTTGCTAATTCTCACCAGCAAAACACATAGACTCGCATCTCTACCTCCCACCTGGGCACGTTTTCGTTATGGACGCCACAATGCCCACCCCAATCGACCTTGGTCAGTCAACCAAGCTCAACTGCGAAGTCGCAGTCTTCAGTGGCGCCTCTGGTCTCGAGGCTCAGGCCATGGGAGCCAAACGCATCGAGCTCAACGCTCCAGGCTCGTACGATGAAGGCGGCCTTACGCCCCCCGTCAAGGAGCTGACCTCGATTGCCTCGCAGCTTGAATGTGCCGTCCGCATCATGATTCGCCCTCGTGGCCCGCCTCGCACTCCTGTCCAGCAAAAGGGAAAAGTCCAAGAGAAGAAGGAAGTGGAAGAGGAAGAAAAGGTCCAGGTCCAATATGACCCTCTCCAAGACTTCATCTACACCGACGCCGAGATTGCTCTCATGGAGCAAGCCATCCACAACTTCAAGGCCACCAGAGTGATGAACCCCATCCGCGGCGATGGTTTCGTCTTTGGCATCCTCAAGCTCCAGACTAAGCCCTCCACTCTCGCCAAGTACCCAGACCTCACGGTCACCATCGACGAGGAGCGCTGCAAACTCCTCATCGACGCCGCCCGCCCCTTCCCCTGCGTCTTCCACCGCGCCTTCGACCCCATCGCCGCCAGCGAGCGCTGGTCAAAGGGCGTCGACATCCTCGTCCGCTGCGGCTTCGACGGCGTCCTGACCTCGGGCGGCCTCGGCAACGCGCACGAGAACCTCGAGAAGCTCGACGCAATCTGCCACCGCGCCGCCCCCGGCAGCCTGCAGGTCATTGCCGGCGGCGGCGTCCGCCGCAACAACGTCCACAGATCTGTGGCCCAGCTCTCCGTCCACGGCACTAAGAGTGTCTGGATTCACACCGCCTCGCTGGCCAACAAGGTCGACAAGGACGGCCGCCGCGTCGAGGAGCTGAATGGACGTGAACTGACGGGAATCATCCATGTGATGAACGCCACAAAGCCCGACTAGAAGTCCCCGGCTGACCACTGGCGTGAACACTATGCCCATCTTTACCAGTAGCGGTGAGACCTCGTCCTTGTTTTTTTCCCTCTGTGCAGCAAGAATCTCTCGAAAAGTTGACACCATTGCGAATTTAACATCACTCTCCAATTTCGAGGACATCAATCCAGAGGTAGCTCCTCTCACGGTTTACTTCCTCCTATTTCCTTCTTGTTGTCTCTTTTCACATTGGAGTAGATGAACACACATCAACTCCATCATTCCACTCATTTGGTAACCAGCAGGCGGCTATTTTTATTTCCTTTCCTTCTTTCCCCCCAAAAGCATTACGCAAGAACAAAGATGGCAACGCTGCTAAAGGATAGATCTAATAGCCTTCAGGGCATATTACGTACTGGCTCACAAAAAGTTTAGATTCACATGAGACACTTCGAGCAATAGAACCGCGATTGCAAAATTCGATTAACAATTTATTAACTCTCTCTTTTTTTTAAATCGTAAATTAAATACTGCGCATCATCGTGACAAACGCTTTAATCTATATACACCCATTTAAATCCCCCACAGGAACATCCACTAGCAGTCACCCTTGCCATGGGCCAGACCCAAGCAGTTGGCAATCTTGTAAAAGATGTCGACGTTGTTGTAAGTTCCGCCAAAGGTCTCCTGGCAAGGGCCGAGAGCAAAGACGGGCACGTCGGTCAGAGAGTGGACACCCTGAGCCTCGGAGGTGGGAATGGTTCCGTTGATGACGATGCCGTCCACGCCGTCCTCGGGGTTGACAAAGTACTCGCTGCCAATGGGAGTGGCGGGCAGGCGAGGGCCGTTCTTGTGGACCTTGTAGTTCTCGCGGTGGTCAGGGGCAGCACCAACACCACCAGCAATGGCGTAGCGAGGCTCCCAGTTGGTGGGGAAGTTGACGCCGGTGCCATAGCTAATCTTGCCGTCCTTCTTGGTGTACTGGGAGAGGCCAGATTTTTCGTAGACGCCAATGGCATTGCGCTTGGCGCGCTCGTCCTTCTGGGCGGTCAGGTATTCGGTATCAGCGGAGCCAAAGACACTATTGACGTGTTAGTAGCTAATCAATTTATATAGCAAGTGGAAAGGGAGAGAGGAGATAGAATTGCAGGAAGACATACTCAAAACCGTGGCCGTGGTCAGCAGAGACGACAATCAGAGTCTCCTCATAGATGCCCAGCTGCTTGAGCTTGGCAACGGTAGCACGGACGGTGTCGTCGAGCTCCAAAAGATCACCCAGGGCACGATCGTAGTCTAGGACATGCATTTGCTTGTCGATAGAAGCGGCCTCAGACATGAGGAAGAATCCCTCCTTGCCACCACGCTTGTGCAGGATATCGACAGCCTTGAGGGTCATCTCCTTGAGACCGGGCAGGTCAAGAGCAGGTCCCTTTCCACCCTTGGGGTCGTTCTTGAAGTTCTTGAGGTTGTCCTTGTAGATGTTACGGTCCAGCCAGACGGGCATGACGCCCTGGCAAAAAACACCAAGAGCCTTCTTGTTGTTGTCGGCAGCGAGGAGGGACTTCTTGTCAGTGCTGACAGAGTAACCCTTCTTGGCGAACTCGGCATAGTAGTCCTTGCCCTGGTAAGAGCCGGTACCAGGGAGGAACTGCTCAGCACCGCCCCCGAAGAAGACATCAGGGCCACCGTGGTTGGTCCAGGAGTAGTTGGTCATGCCGTGGAGGGCCTGGTCAATCAGAGAGCCATATTCGCTGCGGCGACGAGTGTGGCCACTGAGAGCAATGGGAGTGGCATCGGCAAGGAAAGCGGTGGAGACAGCACCCCAAACACCTTTCTGAGGCTAGGTGTTAGCCCAATTGCTCATCATATTTGCATTGGTTGTTATATACTTACGCGGACACGGCGGAAGATTTCAACAATGGTCTCAACCTTGGGGTCATCGAAGGCGCTGGGAGAGGAGTCGGCGTGGACACTTAACGAATCTGTTAGCTTTCTATTGGACATGAAGCTTTTTCTCGCCGGAAAGATTGTACCCCATAGCGTTGACGGTGCTCTTGTGGCCAGAGTAGAGAGCAGAGGCCGAGTTGGCAGAATCGGTGATGTAGCTGTCAATGGAGTGTGTCATCTGGTGGCCGAGGACGGGGAATTCGTCAAGCTGCAGACGAGTCTGATATTTGCCGTTGATGCTCTGGTGTCCAAGAAGACGAGCAGCGGTGATCTATACCGGAATCCATGGTTAGCATTGGGAGATTAGACTATTCACAATTCAATCGCAAAAATACCATGTTGGTGGTCATGCCGTCACCAATGAAGAAGATGACGTTCTTGGCCCTCTTCTTGGTGTGGAGGTCGCGGACAACCCACTTGGCTGTGGTCTTCTCGCCATTGTAGTAGTTCAAGGTGACGGTGTAAGTGCCCGGCTCGTAGAGGGCAATCTTACGGTACGCCTTGGAGGCGACGTTGACAACTGAAGGCTTGTGGGCATCTTGAGCAAAGAGGTCCTCATACCAGTTGAACGTCCACTTCTCGAGCGAAGGCTCCTTGATGTCAAAGGCTTTGGCAAAGTCCTTGGCCTTGCCGCCGTCCTTGGAGATGGTCACCTTGAACTTCTCGTCGGGCTTGCCATTGTGAGCGGCCTCGGAGCCATTGACGGGAGCGTGAACCTCGACACGCAAGTCAAACAGCTGGCCGGGGAGGAAGTCGCTCTGATCAGGAGGCAGAACACATCCCAGGGTCGGGCATGTTCCCAGGCGCTGGAAGGTCTGGGCAGAGACGCCCGATAGCGAGGCTGCGAGGAGGCTGATAACTCCAAACTTGGCAATCATCTTGGGCTGTGGCAGCTATCCAAGCTATACAACGAATTGAGGAGTGCAATGACTGCCGGGCAGCTAGGGGGCAACCAAGAGGAGCAACATGGCAAGGCTCGTCAGTCCCTTTTATACAAATATGACGGGAAATCCGGTCCTCGCGTGACGACCATGCCGAGCAACGCAAAATGTTGCAGCCAGCGGCCAATTCCGTTAGCTTCCCTCGCCGTGTGCAGCATTGAGCAGATGAAGAGGGATGCAAGGCACCTTGCAACTTGGTCGAAGGGCATCATCATCCCTGCATTGTCAGTCCATGGCGTCCGGGCTAGAACCACCAGCTATGGGCAAATACACGAATATGAGGTAGCATCCATCGCTCTATGATACCCCATTGGCTCAACCGGGCCCTTTCTCGCGTGGGGGAAGCGCACGTTGCAGATTGCAGATGCCTGCTGACTATTTGGGTGTGCTCGAAGTCATGCTTCTTCCATCGCGATGCCAAGCAACGGGGCGATACAAGAAGCAGTCCCCTTATTGTCGAGCACACAAGCACGTGTCGTCTCGATGCCAGAATCGAGAGTCCGAGGCCCTGCTGTAGGCGGCGATGCTCGTGTCTCTTGGCATTCTCTAGCAAAATCCAGGGCCCAGCTTGGCGTATCTGGATCTCGTCCGCCAGAATGACGCCAGTCGTAGAGAAGAAAAGCAGCCGTGCAGTCTTGATAACCTCATCCGTCAAAGTCGTTAGCTCGCGGGTTTCAAGGGACTTTCGTCTGCCGCCGAAGGTCGGTCGATCTTGGCGCTCGTCCCGTGGGTTGAAGCCATCATTTCATTGGGCGCTCAGAGCTGGCCCTGGCTCTTGTTTGCCCTGCGATTCGACATTTCAAAAGTTCGCAGACTCCACAAGTCGACAGGCACCGGCAGCCATTTGAGGTAGCACTGCTGGAATTAGACGTATTAGACTAGGTTTTCTTTGTTATTGTTATGCTTATTTCTTATTTTTTTTTGAATGGGTATGTGGTCGTACCCTCCGCGGTATAATAAGAGGACAATGCAGATCCAAATTGAAGAGGTTTGCGTTGCTGTCAATCTCGTACCGTCGGATTTCCTCGTATTGTGCTGCTTCTTTCTTTTATTCTTGTTGAAGATGAGCATAGAGGGCACACAATACTGTCGCCGTCAAGCATAAAACCGGCGTCAGCACATGCCAGCTTGCATGTCGCAAGGTTGCACGACATCCCGAGCTGAACAGCCTCTCGGTCGCTCTCACGCAACAGACGATACCGATACGTCCAACGAGGCCGGTTTAAGTGGGCAGCAGTGACAAATGGCCCACGTCCAGACGAACTAGAGGCCAACCTCGTCTCAATCCGTTGACCGACGCTTCGTTCGTCGACTCTGAGTTGGGCCCACGCAGACTCAGTCGTCAGCTCGGTCCATCAGTCGATAGTCTTGATGTTTAACCTTGGTTCAAGCTTAATTCGGGGCGTGTTCGTTTCGGACAGAGCCCGGTCGGCAGCCTTTTAGGCGTAGAATCGAGGCCACATGCCGACTATCATCGTCGTGGTGTTTTCTTAAATCTCGTTGTTGCCTTTGCATTCACGGGGTACGAAGTAAATGGATTGAAATCGTTACCGCGGCTTACTTAATCCCCAGCATCTTGAGGAAGGCACATCCCAAGGCAGGAGCATCCATTCTCATTGCCGACTAGGTACCTACGAGTATCTCTTTGGCTGATGTCCATTCAATGTTATAATTATTATAACAGCTGCATAGAGAAGAAGAAGAAAAAAAACCCCTCCAGTTTGAGGCTTTCCATAGTTTCCTGTTCTCTTCACTGGACTATCCGACGTATCGGGTTTTGTCTCTTCACTTCACATATTCCTAGCTCACCATGTTGCTTAAATCAATGCATGGAAGTGGCTGTTGTAAAAGCCAATTGAACAAATCATTAGTTGAGATATCTTAGAATTGGAAGGTTGTCTGACGTCAAATTACAGTAATCCGCAGATATACAGCAACCACCACTCAGCTTCGTTCGTAAAAGGGGCTGGAATGCTTCATAACCTTACGACTAGCTTCTTCTCCGTCTCTCTGGAATGCACTCACTTACATAGAAACCCCATATAAACCCTCCTGTGCAATTGGGGAGAGAAGAAAGGACTGATGGCACAATGCAACACAAAAAAAAAGCATAGAATTTGAGTAAAGTCACACAGTTCTACTCTAACATGTCTATCTCGAAGAAGCTCTCCGGGCCCCAGGCACAGATCCAGGAACAACCCGCCAAAACCCCAGAGCCCATGGAAACAAAGGTCTAGCCATGATTGGAGACGCCGTCCTCCGACTCGCCGTAGTGGACGACGGCATCATAGATGGCAAAACTACCCGTGAGCTTCCCATACGTCCATGGACCGTCTTGCTAAGTTCTCTTCCAAGCTGATTTAAGCTTGCAGAAAGCTGCCATCAAATGTGCGTGGCCGAAATCTCGAATATTGCTTTGAGCAAAACCTTGAAGAAATGGGAAATCGGTCAATTTTTCAAGTTGCATCCGGGTCAAAAGGGCGTCATAACTACAGGCACGGGCGCTTCCACTGCTGAGGCGCTGGTCGGTGCTGTGTGGATTGATTCGGATCGAGATTTTACCACCGTTCATCGTGTGATCCATAATCTTGACATTGCCAGTGAATTCTTGCAAAATGGAAATCACCTGTGTGGCAAGGCCGAGACAGTTGTGGCAGCGTAAAAACAATAGCCCAATGTCAAGACTAATACATAAATTAAAAAGGACACTCGCTTTGTGCTTCCTCAATCTCTTGTGAACTTACTATTCAGATAGCCACCAAAGAAATCACGGAAAGCCTTTTTGAGACTGCTATCTTTTGTCCTTTTGTTATTTACCTCGTTTATAGTCTATTCATGCTAGTTTATATCCAACGTTGCTACAGCCTCTTCCACTTTCACCACCGCCGCCGGTGTAGCATCTTGACTCTCCCCACTAGGTGTACTGCTTTCCGCAAGATTCGTAATCTGTGCCGATGCTGTCCCCTTTTCTAAATCTTTCCAAGCCGGTTTGTTGATCCTATCTGCGTCCGCTTCGCTCTTAAAATGATATCCTCTCGCCCTAGGTCTTTCGCCAGTGCCTTCAGGAAATACAGGCTCATATGAAGCAATAAACCGACGCGCTTCCTCCTCGAAGACCGCCTGTCCCTTGGCAAGAGCCTGGCGAATCCCCACGAAGAATTCGTTGACGATATAATGGTTGTGGATCTGTAGGAGGTTCCAACCCAGCATCTCCTTGGCATTGAGAAGGTGGTGGAGGTAGGCTCTATGGTGCTTCAAGCAAGTGTAACATTGGCAGCCTTCTACCAAGGGCACAACGGCTGTGTTGTGCTCGGGAGACCACATGTTGATTCCGAGAGGTCGCACCTCATCAACTTTGGGTGGTGGGAAAGAGAATGTCATAGCGACGCCGGCGTCAGAAGTGATATTTGCAAAAGACAATGTACAGATGTCAATGCCAAGGGAAATCTGACGCAGAACCTCTTGTGGAGTTTTGGGAGGATCCATGCACAACTTGGGAAGAGGGGCCAACGGAGGATAGTTGACAAGATCGGGAAGCAGGTTTGCATCGTAAACCGCCAGTCCATCTAGCTTTCCAAGCACATCTTCTGATAGATGTCTCAGATAGTCCCACTGGATGGGATACTCGACTGGAAGCACTGGGGCAAACACAGAGCTATCCAAGGAATCTGCAGGTTTGGAAGAAGCCAGCTTGCCCAAGAATTCATCCAACCAGACTTCTGTCCGTTCCACCATTCGCACCAGCTTCTTAGATGAGGGTGTCGCGCTGGTGTGAGGCAAATCGGCCATTGGCAGCACGATATCAGGTTGCAGCGACTGGATGTAAGATGCAAACTCGGGCACCGTCACATTGCGGAATCCGGTAGAAGTGAAGACGGCGAGAGCCTTGGGCGTGTTTCCAAACGGAGTTGTGATAGCCGGGCACCGTCGTGGACCAAGTACTGAAAGAGTATTTGACGGCAGTGCTGTAAATCTGTGCAACCGGCGTAAACCCTCTCCGCCAGGCGTGTTCTGAATGGGAGGCTCCTTTTTCTCAATAACTGCCCATTACAATCAGCCAACGACCTCGTCATGAGTAAAAACAGGTTTGACGACGTACAATCTTCCAGCGCCATGTACATTCCGTTTATAGAAGTATGTCTCTTGAGGTTGTCGGGGGTGAGATGAGGAATCGCCCCGCGAGATGTGACAGCGAAGAAGTTTGGTGTCTCGACGACCTTTTTGCCAGGGAAAGACAACTTTCCAAGACGGGCGGCAGAGCCATCGGCGGTGGCAGAGCTTATGAGCTCGAAGATTTTGCGGCCAGACATGTCGGAAGGATTCTCCAGACTTGGATCGTTCATTTTGAGTTGCCACCCCTCCAGGGTTGGAGAGTGAGAGAAAAAGTAAGAGGATAAGGGAGTAAACTGCAAATGAATGTATAGAGCAAAAAGTATATGAAAAAAAGAAAAAAAAAGTCACGACGAACGTATCAACTCTATAGTCTATGCATCAACCACTGAACAAGAGACGCTGGCGATTATCGAATCACACAATCTTTCTGTGATAATATAGAGTATTCATGGCCCATATTCGACAATTCATCCCTGCTGCGGTGCCTGACTGATAAGACATCTTAGTCTTAATTCGCCTTATCTTTTGCCGATGTTTGTCCGACGTTTAGCACCTCTTGCAGCCATTGCGTTTTACAGTAAATCCCGAATTTTCAAAGAGACGGACCCTTTAATGGAGCAGAAAATACGCATCAAATGCCGGTTCGATGCCGTCTAGTAAATAGCGAGATGAAGCCAGAGGATTTGCCGAGAGTGCCTTCGTATCTAATTCCATATAGCCATGTACTGTAGATAGACGCACGTAGCCCGCCCGCTGTTCTCCTTTATCTCCGGAATTTTAGTAAGAGAGTTTATTGAAGCCCTCCAGCGCATGTGCATGAACGCATCCGTCAACCATCGAATGCAACTCCAAAAACCCACCGAATCAAGAGCGTCCCCTTCGCCTTGTGTTCTCGTCGGCACTGCTCAATAGCATCGGCAACTGCCAACACGATCATCCCCAGAGATCTGCGATTCGGGATCTTTAAAAGACGTCAATCGCGCGTGATATCCCCAAGCCGAACACAGACACAGACACAGACAGAGACAGAGACGACAACTTCACCCATAGGCCCAGCCGCGTGCCGCTTACTCCGTCTCTTCCATCCTCCATCTCCAAACCTCCCGAGCTTCCGGCGACCCACCAGATCCCCCCCCCGTATTTAGAGGCTGAGCGGCCGCGTTTGGGATCCGTTTTTAGTGCAGTGGCAGTTGATTGACCTTTTGTTCGCTGCAAGCTTACGTTACAGGCAAATTCCCCGTCTGCCCTAGGCACATTCAGTCAGTCGATCAATACGAAGTAGTTCCAGTTGCCTTGCCTGCCAACCGCAGCAGGATTCTTTCTCCCCAACCATGGTGAGACCGCTCGAGCCTTACCACGACAACGATGAGAGCGAGCCACTCATGAAGGACGACCCGGAGCGAAACAATGCCGGCACAGGCGCTGCAACAGGCGCTGCGTCCAGCACTGTCGTCACTGAAATTGACCACCCCGATGCGCCGCTGGAGATCCCCGTCCAGGCCGCTACAGCCGGCCGCGGGACGACGACGCTCGAAGTCATCGACGACAACAGCAGCAGCGACGGCAATGCGCCCACGCCGCGCTTCATCCAGGACGAGCGCTCGTCCAAGCGATGGAAGAAGATTCCCTACCCCGTCCGCCGCGTCCTGGGCGCCTTTGGCAAATGGGCACACGGTCCGCCCAATCCGCAGCCGTATCGCATCAAGCCTTTGTTCCCGGCCGTGCAAGAGTATCCGCTGTATCTCGTGGAGCGATTCCTGCCCAAGGCATACCGCCTCTGGGCCATATTCCTCTACTTTTCCATATGGGTCATTACGTTTGTGCTTGTCAAACGCCAGGAGACCATCGCCTCTACTGTCGAGGGATGGGGCCAGTCGCAGCCGATTAGCTGCGGCGACACATACTGGAGCGCGGGCAATGGATGCGGATTGGACGGAAACGACTGCAGGCCCTTCAATGGCAGCGGCTTTGCCTTCCAGTGCCCGGCCTCGTGCGAGAGCTATCACGTCCTGAATCCCAGAGCCGTTGGTGACCAGGAAGTCATTTACCGGCCAATGGTCATCGGAGGGCCATCCAACGACGTCAACCCCGAGCTGGCCACCTATCGCGGTGACTCCTACATTTGCGCTTCGGCAATTCACGCGGGCATCTTCCCCAATGGCAAGGGAGGTTGTGGCGTTGTCGAGCTGGTTGGCCAGTACCAAGAGTTCGTCAGTTCTCAGCGACACGGCATCCTGAGCGTCCCCTTCGACTCGTACTTTCCTCTGGCGTTCCGATTCGTTCCCGACATCAAATGCAGGGCCAAGGACGAGAGATGGTCCATCCTGGCTGTTTCCACCGTCTTCACCGGTGTGCTGTCGCTTTTCACGTCATCGCCCGCTCTCTTCTTCTTCCCCACGTTTACCGGCATGTTCTTCGCAGTCGGCATGTCACTAGACCAGCCGGGGCATTCTACAGTGACGGATCTGTTTTCCAACATCCTGGGCAAGTTTCTTCCTGCCATGTTTTGCGCATGGGTCATGTACGACAAGATGGGCGTCCGCCGCACGCTGAAGCATCTGACTGCGCAGATTGAAAAGACGGTCCTGTGGTTGGGCGCCTGCTGGGTGGGCGCTCTCACCAACTACACGCTGGATTTCATCCCCATCCAGCGTCTCAATAAGCATGATCTTGATCAGCAGCCTGGAGCTAGAGCAGCTCTGGCCACCATTGTCATCATCTTGTTCTTCATCATCCTCTCGCAAGTGTTTTACTTTAGACAAGAGGGTCGGTTTATCCCGTACATCAAGCTATACGCCCTGTTCATTTTCAGCATTCTCATCTCCTTGACGCTCCCGGGGCTTTCGCTGCGTCTCCACCACTACGTCCTGGCGCTGCTGCTGCTGCCCGGCACCAGTATGCAGACTCGGCCAGCATTGCTCTACCAGGGCATCCTGATCGGGCTGTTCATCAACGGCATCGCCCGCTGGGGTTTCGACCCCGTGCTAGAAACGCCCGCAGCCCTCCAGGGAGACGCACAAAAGGGATCTCTCCTCCCGACCATCCCCCAGCCTGTCATCTACATTGGGGAAGGCCCACATAGCCCCTCCAACATCACATTCACTTGGAACCAGCCGCCTAGCAAGATCTACGACGGCATCAGCATTCTTGTTAACGATGTAGAGCGCTTCCGGGGCTATTTCGACGACATCATCGACCGACAAGACAGCTTTATTTGGTCTAGAAACGGCACCCTCGGGCTGCCGGAGTACTTTAGATTTGCATACATGCTAGGAAGCTCGAGCGGGGATTATACAAAGGCTGGCATCTGGTCAGCGGAAGGCGAGTGGACGCAGATGAAGGCCGGGCCGTCTCGCGTCAAGGCCAGGGACACCCAGGAACATATAGTCCGGCGATGATTTTTTTCCCCCTTGTTGCGGTTTGATGATGTTTGTTTATACTGGATACCTCGAGCTTTGCACTGTAGTTTCATATATATATGTCGTAGGTTGTATAGAAGCAATCTCTGGATAAATGACATATTACATGATATGATTGACTCTACTTTTCTGATGCTTGTCTTGTCGGGTGTGTTGAATCTCCAATCTATGAAGAATAGTGGATCTTCCGGCGCCGGGACAATGCTCCGCTCCGTGAATGCCTTTGGTGAGATGCCGCTTTATTCATCTTGCTTGACCTCTGATCATACAGCTTTCAACAATATTGTTGGAATCATGAATATGTGAATCCGCCAACCTCGTGTCACTTAGACGAACATGCAACTTCTCATCTTACATCTCACCGGCAATCTTTGTTAAACAGCCACTCCCCACCATCTCAATTCTCAATCACCTTCAACCCCAGCAACCACCACATCAAAACTACCATCAAACACCAAACCAACAAGAGAGAGTCACCAACCCGTCTCATCTTCACCCTCTAGCCATGCCTCCCAGAATCCCCACCGAAGCAGACTTCTCCCCCATCTCCTCCATCCTCCCCCACAAACTCCATTTCCCCTCCCCTCCCGAATCAACAACCTCCATCCTCATCCTCTTCCACGGCCTCGGCGACAACGAACTCCCCTTTGCAACATTCGCGCGCAACATGTCCCTCCCCGGCGTCCTCGCCATCTCCGTCCGCGGCACCGCTCCCCTTCCAGCCGCCTTTGCACCCGATGCCGGAGACCAGCATTTTCATTGGGGTGATGATCTGAACGTCGACACTAACACGGGCGATCTGGATCCTGACCCGGGATTCGACAAGGCTGCGAGACTGGTTATGCAAAAGTTGGTTAAAGACACGCTGATTGAACGTTGCGGATGGGAAATGAACGATATCCTATTCTTCGGCTTCGGACAGGGCGCTTCTTTGGCGCTGGGATTAGCTTCCAGATTACGAAGCGTAGAGCGCATAGTCGACATCTCGGATGGCGACGAAGCGACGAGGAACAAGATCGGAAAGACATGCAAAGGCGTTGTTTCAATTGGCGGACCACTCCCGCAGTCCATGGTTCCCTCGTTGAGCGGCCGCGAAAAGAGTAATACGCCGGTGCTCGTGTGCCAGCTGAATGAGGATGAGGCGGATGCTGTGAAGAGGGAGTTTAAGGATGTCAGGGTCGTGAATTGGAAGAGAAGGGAAGTGGCTATGCCGAGGGACAGAGACGAAATGTTTCCTATTATGAAATTCATCGCGGACCAACTCAACAAGGGCTTCACATAGAGAAGGATGACAGCTTAAGTGAGAGAGAGAGAGAGAGAGAGAGAGAGAGAGAGAGAGAGAGAGAGAGAGAGAGAGAGAGAGAGAGAGAGAGAACGAGCGAGAGCGATGCACGGCTGCTCCCCGTTGAAGTTGGTCCTGTGTACTCGTACAGCCGCGCATTGAGCGTGTAGGCACTAGTCATGTAGTTGAACAGGTGAACATTGTGTGGGCCGTTGGTGCGATATTCCTCGCGGAGTCCCGGCACTTCCACCGGGATCTCCTCCAGGAGATGGAGAAGAGCGGCCGTCATTGGCGCTACACCGTCCAAATGCCGTGGAGCCATGCGATCAAGTGATTCGCTCAAAAACACGAGGCTAGCCCAGCTCTCCTAAGTTCTGTCGGAAGTAGTTGAGGCTAAGCAGAGCCCGCGGTAACTAACCTGTCCTGACCGACTCCTTTTTCCGCGAGGCGGAGGAAAGCTTCCAATCAATTACGAATACTACAGCCGACCCAGCGGCTCTTGGAGCGCCGACTCTGATCCATTCGGCTTCCGTGCCGCGTTTCCTCCAGTCTTCTCTTCGCCTTGGCCTCGTTTGAGCCTAATGCAGTGATGGAGCTTCGAAGTAAGCATATAGGGCCATTGAATCGGACGCTCCGTGCGCTGCTCCATCCGCGACACTAAAAATTGCCAGCTTGGAGCGAGGCCGTCGAGTCCGGTCTACAGAAAGAGCAACGTGATGTTTGGTGAATCGCGTGATGGAGCCTCTGGAGACGCCTAGTTTCGGTCCTTGATAGAGCTGGCGTGGTGGGCGGAGACGAGACGCGGGAGACGTTTGCTGCTTCAAGCTGGGTCAAGATAATCTAGGACAGAGACGGAGACGAAGAGGGTGGGGGGAGGGGCAGGAAGAAAGTCCCAGTGCCAGGGGAACGGGATGGGATGCAGTACTCGTAGAGGGGCTTGGTGAGAGTGTGAGATTGAGCATCAATGCTGTGTGTCGAATGTTTTTTTCAACTGAGGTGTGTACATGTACGAGTGCGAGTGCCTCGGAGTTGGAGATGTTCCGACGTGTGACGTTGCCTTTCTGCGTTTGTCTCCTTCTCTTCTCCTCATCCCATCACATCTTCCCCTCCTCCATGATGAGCAGACCTTGAAGCCATCGTCGAAGAGGAAATACCACGGCAAGCACGGGTAAATGGAGGTGCATTGCCCATGTGCCATACCTGTCCATATCCGAAGAGGAGGGCATCCATCACCACCAAAACAGGCACAGGCGCAGGCACAGGCGCAGGCACACGGCGCTAAAGGGACTCCCATTATCCATCAGCCCACAGCAGCTAGCACTAGCACATAGCAGATGGATCAAATCTGTCTGGTGCTAATTCGAGACCTGGAGACAAGGCAATTCATGTCGGCCGACTGATTGATTAGGTACCAACACTCATCCAGCACCTGGCAAAACCTGTATCCGGTATCCGCTATAATACTATAACGTACTAACTAACCACCAGGTCGGGTCCTTTGGTATTTTGCAAGCAGCACTCCGCGGTCCGATCCATGTACGAGTGAGTACCTGCTTGTCCTTGGGCTTCGTATTTGCCCAGGCTTGCCGGGAACCTGCACTCGAGCTGCTGCGGCTGCGGCTGCGGCGGCTCTTTACTCTACCTTACCTAGGCTCGCAAGACCTTTTTCCATTTTCTCCGGTCATTTTTGATATTATACCTGAAGTGCCTCGGCTGCGTGTCGTTTGCCTTGCCTTACAAGCACTCAGGCGCATGCGTGCATCCCAGAGCTTGCACAGCAAATCTGTCCGGGGCAACAAAATCCGTCCCTGTGTCTCGCCAAGGGGTGGGATGTGGGAAGAGAGGGGTTGAACGTGAGCATGGGACTCTAGTTGGCTCTGCCCTGCCCTGCAAGCGCCCCTGGACACTTGGAACCTGCATGATCGCAAAGCCAAAGCCCAGGACAGGGACCAAACGCCTGTTGGCTACCTAGGATGATCATAGTGGTACGGAGCAATAGTAGCAATACTGCTACTACTGTACACGGTTGGAGTGCTATCTCAAAGGGCGAGACATGGGTAAAGCAGACGGGGAGGCCCCAAACGCCGTGGCCGAGCACAGCAGCCATCGATGACCTCTTCCAGCTCCAGGCCCCTCCCCTGGCGCGAATTGACCAGTTCGGACAGAGCTCCACGGGCTAGCCTGCTTGTGGTGTTTGGCAACGGCCGGGCTGCGGCGGATCTGCAGATTCCACCAGTGTCCCTGCCCCACGGCATGGATTTTGGGGGAAGAAGTAGGGGGGCGTGCATCTACGAGCGTTGCTAGCAGTGGCTTTACCGGTGCTGCTGCGGCCAACCACAGAAAGCCTCTTCGTCTCAAGGCCACTCCCATGCTCCTCCTACTGGCTTCACTAGGCTATGCCTCAAGTGGTACGGCGTGCTGTCGGCTGTCGTACGGTTGGCCTGTAATACTGGATTATCTTTTGCGACTGAATTCCATGCATCGTGGACTTGATGATCCAAGTGCTGCATTTCCCATGTTCATTATTATACGATACGTACGACGCGACACAGATGTACTGTAGAGGGCGCGAGCATGGTTCGGCTTACACGACCTCCGAAACCGCAGCTCAGATTTTTTTTTTCTGGACCTCGGCCGGGGGTTCGAATCCTAAATATAGGTCCGGATTTCTCCCCCATACTTTTGACGTCATTTACGCGACAGCAACAGAAGGGTGATAAAAAGAAATCAGAGTCAATACTACTGCGGGAAGTATGCCTGTCCAGCATGCAGCTATGCCAGCCTGCTTGCTACGATACTACCTAACCTAAGACACAATTTATGTACTCCGCAAAAGCCATGGGTTCATGAATTTGATCCCATCTCAAGACGTACGGATAATTGCTGGGTTTTACTAAGGTGGTAGCTGATGCGGCTGTGTGCTTACAAAGATGACAAGCGCTGGCCCCCGTTCCACATGTGCCCGTCTATTGACGGAATAAACGACTTCCATGGTCCTTCTTAGAGCGTTCTTTCCATCTGCTCGTACAAGTCAGCCAATCAATTGCTTGATTTTGCCGGCAAGTCAGGTCAATTAAGCAGACCGGTAAATCAATTTATCGATCAGCCATCTCGCTACTGCCGCAAATCCTTTGCACTCCATCAATCATGACAGATGGAGTCGCCATGTCCAAGGGCAAGGCTGTGGGCAGGGACATGGACATGGACATGGACAAGGTCATGGTCATGGTCATGGTCATGGTCATGGTCATGGTCATGGTCATGGTGTCTACGTGGGAGAATGGGGGCCATGCTCTTCTCTCCCCGTCTCACTCACAGACGCATCCCGATAGCCCCAGGGGACCCCTGATGCAGATAACCTGTACTCTTCACCATTGCAACAGCTCGGCAGTACTCCGTCTACTACAGGTGCTTGTACGACGCTTGCGAGTCTGGAATATGTACCCTACTAGCACATACACCTCCGTGCACAGACGGCCTCCCAAGGCCATGTCATGTTGCCCATGGCGAACAAGCCCAAGTGCCTCATCTCATGCATCTTTGCATGATAGCAACACCCTCCTTCAACGGGCCCCTTTCAATCTTCGCTTGCTCTCCACCGTGGAAAGGCACCATCCCGTGGCATGTAACCATCACTAACGGAACTCGTCGTCGAGGCAGGCTACTAGCTGCGAAAGTAGTAGCAATCGTTCAGCTGCATGTGTTCATCACCGTTTCTCACGCCCCCAACGTATACACATTCAGGCTTGCACCCTGTACAGTAAGGCGACTCTATCATCAACTCGCGCAACACTCCCCTGCTCCGTCGCTCTTTTTTTACCCCTCCTTCCTTCCCTGCACCCAACTCCCTTCTCTCCGTAGTGCGATTTCCGAGGTGAGTCGACTGGGCAAGGGGAAGACGAGAACAACTAATACGGTGTTCCTGTCCCTGGTTACTCAAAAGAACAGCCACGTGATGGCGACAAAACGGATCGCTACAGCATCGCCGTGATTCGTTCAAGGTGTCTTCATGTTACATAGTGTACTAAGGTACAGCTAGTGGTAGTATGGAGTGCAGCTGCGGACTGAGCTAAACCAAAGCTGCAGTGTATTATCCTTGCCACACCACCATCATCAACAACAAGAGACAGTTGCAACAGCATCGTCGCATGGCGCTGGTACATTGTCAGGCTCAAGTTCCATCGGTTTCACGCTCTGGAAATCTTGCTGCCTAGAGCAATCAAAATGATATGGAAACGATAATCCCTTTTGCGACTGTGGATAGAAAAATGCGGCATGTTCCACAACAAAAACACCTTGGCAGACAGATATCCCCTTGTTAGCCAGGCATGTTACCCCAGCTCAGGATCCCAATCAGCTTCGTGTTAGTGCAAGTTCAGAGAGAGGCAGAGAGACCGCTGTCATAACGGTACGCGATATGCTATACTCGTACGCAATGCCACGGCCATCAGACAAGCCGCCATACTCGTACGTACGTACGCCTTCTACGTACATCCTCCGAGCCCTAGTAATCGGCTCTTCGCTTTGCAACAACGCCTCTGGTCCCTTCAATATCAATTACGCCCGACGTGGCCCCGAGTGTGGAGGAACAAGCGCGTCGGGGATAATCGCCTACCCCTTGTCCGTAACGCGACAAATGCCCGGCTGGCCAATTGCATTCCCTGTTATTCCGCGAGACGAGATCCTGCAGCAGCGCTTCCAGCTCACGGCAGCAGCGCATCATCCGTTTTGACCAGGACTGCACAGCTCCGTGGCCCAGGGCTACCGTCCATGGCCTAGACGTTTTTGTTTCCTCAGGACAAGGTTCGCTCTTTTTTGCCCATTAACGTTGCCTGGCTCCCCTTGCACTCTGTCCGGCCTTTGCCTTTAATGCTTACGCGCTTGCTGCTGGGCCCTGCGGCACCCAGGATGCCAGATGCTCAGAGCCCTTCCGGGATATCTCAACCTTGCCATACCATACTGTACACTCTGCCTCCCCAGCAGTCCATGATTGATTGCTCGCATGGGTTGTTGACCAGCTAGGCCACCCCTACTGTGAATCGAGGAGCATACGAAGAATTGGCAAAAGACCGCCACGTACACCCTCTTTCACGAATATCCGTAATGGGCCTCTTCGCCGCCGAGCCCAGAGTTGAATTATCAAGCACGAAGCCTGTGGTTCGGTTTAGCCCACATTGCGGTCCCGAGTATCTGCAATGTGAAGAATAAAATTTTATGGAGCAGCCCGTACTGCCTACATACAATGCAACTCAAGCACGAGACCAGCTTGTCCCGTCCTCGGTGGCCAGGTATTTGGTTCATAGTCTTGCTGCCACTGGTGCGTACGGGTACCTAGGAGCGTTTGGCGACTCATGCAGCCCTGCTTGAGCAGCCAATTGCGAGTCTCTCCATGATTCGTAGCGCAGAGCACTTGATGAGAAAGTCATGCAACAGGGACACGCACGGCAATAACAAAAGGCCAATTATCACCGGCGTCTCAAGATTCGGCTTGCGCGCCTGAATGCCAAGCGTCAGCCTTGTTGATCTTTCCAGTCTTCCCCCCCAACGGAGCCTCGCTTCTGCAGTCCTGCTTTGCAACGCCTCCAATCCAAATGTTGATCCGTTAAACGATGTCGGGATTCGTCCGGCAGATTCGTCCGGCGGATTCGTCCGGCTCATGAACAACTATGCAGTTGCTCGCCTGGCTTACCCCTATGAGTAGCATTTCGCCAGTCTCAATTGCTTATGTGCATCTCACCAACGCCCTGCTAATTGCGGCGCATGCAACATGACCGTCATCCAAAACCCTCTGGATCCTTTTTGCCCACTTCTGACCAACCACAGCAACCGACTCTCACCTCACGCTTACATGAGTCCTACCCAGAATGCTACGTCCGTACATATCTGCTCTCACTCTCGCTCTCGCATCACCGCAGAGAGCACACAGCCTCCCAATCCTTGCCTTTTTGCTGGCCCTCTTTGGCAACACCCTCCGGGCAATACAGTGAGATTACATATCACTTTGTCAATGAAGCTGCTTGTAAACCACACAATTCCCACCCACGCCCTCTCAAGACGGCGACGGTACCTCGGCATGCAGGCCATGGAAGAAGCTTGAATCTTGAAGAAGGAAAAAAACGATGACTCTCCCCCCACTGACTCCCCCGTGCAAATAGCCCTGGGAAAAGAGTAGGATTTGAGTATCATCGCGGGCTCGTCCCGCTCCCGAGCCGCAGCAGTTCCTAGGTGGGAAGTTGAGTGATTACTCGTATTACTTGCTGCATATTTCATATGCACCTATATGTCATTTTTTTGTCCGTTCAATTTCGCAGTTTCCTGGTCGCTTCCTTTCCCTATTCGAACACGGCGGCAAAGAACACGGCAACCATTTCGCAAATACTGGGAGGATTTTGCAGATCATGGATTCGGCGCGTTAGCTAAGGAATCGATTTAGCCCATTGCAGAACTACATGCACCGTAACATTTTGACGACAATCTCACACGCGCTTGTCTTGTCTGGAATAACTAATCCTCTCACCGTATTTTACGTCCGCTGGCAAGCATATGGATTTCTTACGAGTACGGAGGACAACCGAGATTATTTTAGACAGCTTCACGCGGCTCTCGGGGCTCTCGGAACTCCAGGTGTCTCGTCAACGATTCCCGTCTGCCCAGGTCCAATCTATCTCAGCCATGCCTTTTCTCGCCGCATTTATTACTGTAAACAGCTCTGAACCAGGTCTTCGGAACACAGCCGAGACGTCAAAGCTCCAAGTGAATCCCTGGATAGAACGAGTATCGCCGAAAACCGATAAACACTCAGCCTCGCTACCCGACGTTTCAGCTAAGGCCTACCCGGAAACCGTTTTGTCAGGATTAAAACCACCCACAAACCGGCCAACAACGCTAGATGCGTGGCATACAACGTAACAATCCACTAACAACCCAAATATAAACACCACAGCGCATTGGCTCCTTTTCTCGTCCCCCGTTGTGTGCCCCCCTTTTAAGGCCATCTTGTCTCCTCAAATCAACGCACAAGACACACCTCGACTGGTGCCTTGTTAACCGAGCGTCTTCTCTTACAGGTGCTTGCTCTTACAGGTACGTTTGTATCGCAGAATATACCCAAATGGTTTGATTCGGTGCGTTCTCCGATGCGCCCGACACGTCACATCTTACTCGGACAGCTCGAGGAAAACAGCTGCAAGCTAATGGCCTAAACAAGAAAGAAAAAGGGGGGGACCTGTCAAAAGCTCGGCACTCGTTAGCTTTGACGCCCCCCCGTTAAGGATGCGGAGTGCACGAAGCCAGTCAAAAAGTTCGTAGAGGTGAGATCCCCGTTGGGTATCGTGTAGATTTCAGCCGCATCTAGAGATCGGACGGACCGATGGGGGTAAATGTGGTCATCCCACTAACAACTAGAAGGGTGAGGACCTCGGCACTCTCTCTGTTTCATGCATACATGTGCCGTGAGAAAAGAAAAATGAGAAATCTAAAAGATGAGAAAAGGGGGCGAAATGGAAGTCGACTGAGTGGCATGAAAGAAAAATGGCATGATGCTTTTTGTTTATAAACTCACACCGGAGGAAGAGGAAAAAAAAGTGAGGATATCCACTCATTGTAGATGGCATGAAGTTGAGCAATCAACTGGGTTAGATCCATCGCAACCTTGGCGGCTGCGATGTTCTCTCAGGGCGTAGCATTCTTCACTCTCTTCATCTTTTACAAGCACAGACGCCTTCTCTCAGGGGGGAGGAGGCGAAAGGCTCTCGGTGATTTCACATGTGAACGATGATCGTAAACTTCGCCCAAAAGGACCCGTTTCAGCCAACCCATCAAGGGCCTCCTCGCCCAGCGTGTTTTGTCAACCCAAGGCACCGAGTGGCCCGATTCCGATTCCTTTCACCGCAAGGTACACAAGTTCTTCCCCAAGCTATAAGATGACAACTGGGTAGTGTAGGCGAGATTTTAGTTCTTCAGCTGCAGCTAGTCTCCGGCGGCGGTCCTCCTCCCCCCAAACCCCTGACCTGCCTCATTTCCCGTATTTTTGCCACTATCTTGGCTCTGTTTTGTTCTTTCTTGTCCCTTGCCTGGAGAGTGCGTGGTACTCGTACACCTTTTGCCCCCCCCCCCCCCCTCACTCTCTCTCTTCATGTGGGCAGAGGTGGGCAGAGGTGGGCAGATTGGTGGGAGTGCGTAAGAGGAAAAGGCTAATGCCGATCAAGCTTCACCGAGGAAAATCGGCGTAATTCATGCAATCGTGCCCGAGGAGGTGGGCTATCAACTGTGATTTGATTCCATCGTTCTGGAGTGGAGCTGTATGATGGAGAGTTGAGTAATGTCGATGGCCTCGGAAGAACGCCGTGCACTCGTACGTATCCATACTAGGGAAACTTTCCGGCAAAGAGACGGGGATGATGACGTTGTAATTCGAAGAGAGTGGGAAGAAGCATGGGGAGAGAAAAAGTTCCCAAAGCAGATTGAAGTATGCAGGTTTACTAAAAGGATACGAGATGTAACTCGACTACCATCGTATCGTTTGTTTAGCTTGATCTCTGGATTGAAGGGGAAAGAGAGGCGTGTTGCAATGGGTTAATTGAGAGTCAAGAACTAATTATGCTGCTTTTTGTGGTAGTATTGTGGAAGGGGTGAAGAAACTGTGGATGTATCAGCTCAGTGAGAGCAGCTGTACGGAGTATTCGTCGCTAAGACGTGCATAATTGAGACTTAACTGCATAATAAGTTGACATAGATAATACAAATATGTCTTTATCCCCGATAGCATGATTAGAATTTGGTAAATTGGACACAGAGATTGAGCTGTCGTGAGAATAGACATAGACTGAGTAGAACTGAACAGAAAAAGAAGCAAGAGCTGACTCAAAAAGTGGCAAACGTTGTGAGATCATTGTGATAGAAGCTGTGAAACGGTCAAATGTAGTAACTTTAAATAAAATTATGCTTTAGATGGTTTATGTTGCTTGCTACTCGCTATAGGATGTTGCCCACTGCCCATAATTGATGACTTACACAAACTGACCTACAGCGAATCAAAACTTCGTTTTACTAGCAGAGATAGCTACGCTGGCCAGATATCAGTATTTTTTACGAAAAGTCTAACTATGAATATAGAAAAGAGAAGGAAAATGATGATAGAAGACGTCATAAACTGATGGGAATTGGTGTTTTTAGCTATAATCACTAAGATCCCAAGTGTTGACTTGCTATAGTTGAAACTGACCTCGATATCGTACAGTTCGAAAATGCCATGATCAACACTTCGAACAGACCCCGGAGAGAGTTATTGTATACTAATAGACTGCGTTTAAAAGCGCAAAGGTCCTCAATTGCGCACTTGTGGGAGCTGAAGGGGCTCGATTTGCGAGATAAAGACCAACTCTCTCACGCATATCGATAAGGAAATGTCACTCTGGGAATGTTGAGAACTAAGAAGGTAGGTAGCATGCAAAGGAGAGAAACAAGCCCAGGACTAACTGACTGTAACTGATATGAATAATTTTTTCTTTCTACTTCGAATGAGGTCGTAGTTGTGGGTGTAAGGAACGGCGAGGAACTTGGTAGAGCAAAGGGCAGTCTCGAATCCAACAATGTCCATATTTCCTTTGCCAGTAATAACACGAATGTCACAATTGGTGCTGTCTGACATTTAACATCCAGTAAAGTGAAAACACCTGGGAGATGGGAGAACAATGAATTTAATAAATTACAATGAATATATTGAAGAAAACGCCAACCGTCTAATGCCACGCTAGAATACCAACCAAATTCCTTATACCCTTTCACATAGAGGCTTAACCAGCTCCTTTATACCACACAAGACAACTATCCGTTGACTTGAAAACTTGCAATTTATACCATAAACATCATTCCAGCAAGACTATGTAACCATCTCATCTGTTCTGACCACCGTATGGATTGGTCAGTCAGCGAGACTAAGCAACAACACACAAAAAGCCTTTTACAGTCCCTTAATATCGTGGCGGCGAAGCTAAATGTCGTGCCGTTTGAAGTTGAGAAGTAAGTCGTGACTCTCGGGAAGAGACTGGCGTGAGCGATCGGCGCACAAGATCAGGGCTGAGACCGCCAGCGAAGAGTGACTGAGCGGTAGTCTTTCGTATACCGTCGATGCTAGCCGGGCTTTGAGAGCCGCTAGATGTCTTTTCATTGGTAATAAGGCCCTTTTCTTGGACAAAGGCGCTGGAACGAATGTGATACGGATCTCCTTCGTAATATTTGTCCAGGATAGGGTGAACCATGACGGTTTGGTGGTGAATGGTCAATATTGAGTTGGTTGGTACATTGACCCAGTTTTCTAGCATCAAAAGTCAGTATCTTCCAAGTTGAATACTCTGGTGTCCGGTATACTGATATTCTTACCTCTTTCAAACGTCAAGGGCTCGCTGGCGACTAGGACAATGTCGCCTCCCTTGTCCTTTCTATCCATCTGGTATTGTCTATCATCTGGCGAAGAGGTCCTCGTAACCCATTGTGTTCCGGACGAATAGTACAGGCTGGCGGCTTCGTCCTTGGAGCTGCTGATGTAGCGGGTGCAGATGACGCTATGACCGTCTGTCACGGCAAAGTTCAATAGGCTTCTGGTATCGACGTCTTCGTTTTGCAGGATGCTTTGCGGAATGGAGTCTGTCAATTCGTTGATCTGGGCAATTGTCTTCTTCATGACCTCTCGCAACACTGTCGGTCCAAATCCGCCGGGCGGGCAAGCACTCGGATCGTGGCCTGACTGCTCAAGTGTATTGAGAAACAGGGCAAATGCCCATTCGCTGTCGGTGCCTCCCTTGACGCCCAGATACCATTTGTCTGCCAACAAGCTTCCAAGCCGCCGTTTGATGTGTTTCCAGCCACCGAGACCGCCGTTGTGCATCCACATCAAGCTTCCATGTGTAAAGGGATGGCAGTTGTCCTCGCTAAGGGAGCCCTCCGTCGTCGCGCGCACATGGCCGAATATGAGTCGAGATGCCGTCTTGGACGCGATGCGTTGAAGATTTGTGCAGTTCCACGCGGGAATCGTCGATGTGAAGAGGCAAGGGGCCGAGCCGAGCTTGAGATCGGTATAGAAGCCTATGCCAAAGCCGTCGGCATTGTTCTGGCCTCGTCGCGTGTCCTAAAAAGATGGAAAGAGGGGGATGTCAGCTGAGTCTGACGGTGAGATTGCGTGTGGCGAGAGGAGCAAGGAGAGGGAGAGAGAGAAAGAGAAGGAGAAGGAAAGGCATACCAGTCGCAACCGTGAATCAAAAGACTGCTTAAGGATCGAATGGGTCGGATCGAGGATGAGTTTCGACAGCAGGATCTCGTCGCTGCCTTTGTAGACCTGGAGGCGAGCACTTGTGTTAGTCGCAGGCGCAAAACCCCGATCTCGGAATGGCAATTTTGGTGTTTACGGCTTTGCGGACGATGACGTACCAAAAACCGGCACATGGCGGGCAGCTGTGACCGAAGCTGAGAAAACAGGCGTCGAGCAGTCCAAGGGCAGCGGACGATGGTTATCTGATAGATCTGCCAGTGCCGTATCAAATCAGCGACTGGTGAAGCTGTCAAATGCAGGTGTAAGGAGACGCAGCTGTGCAAGTACAAAGTATGCACGAGGATGGAGTTTGAGGAATGAATCACAGCAAATGACACCATAGCGCAGCGGATTATGCCAGCGCCCAAGCCTGTTTGGGGCTAGCGGATGTTGTGCCTGTGTTTGCCTCTAACGGGCAATAATACAGGCACCGAGATGGAGAAGATGGAACCGCTTACTGCTTTTGTAGGTACTTGTACTGGCGATGTGAAGTTATGTTGATAAGGTAGGAGAATATTACTAGGGAAGCCGTTGAATCATAGGATTGGACATTTAGGTTGAGTTGAATGAGTAAAAAACTGCCTTGATGAATCTGTCAGATGTTGTACTTTGAGGCACGTGCTCCAACAACATTCCAACCAACATACCGCATTGCACCATTTACACAGAGGGGAAGAGAAGATGAAACAACAAAAAAAAACCTATATGTCCGTGCGAGTGAGCCTATTGATCAAATGAAATGCTCAAGTTACTCAGAGGTACGATTTCTTGGAGGATAAACGCTGAGTGTCAGAGTCTCATTCTAATAGCGATGTTGTGATCTGGACTTGATAAACATCATGAGCCAAAGTTTTCACAGAGAGTTATACTCCGAAAGACACGCCTGGTATTTCTGCCTAATCTACTCAGAGCGCACTGCCTCTGTTGCCGTTCCGGGTGGCTTGCCAGAACAACCCAAAGTCTGCCATTAACCTCTCGAGTCAAACTCCCCTTCAACGTCTTTCTCAAACCAGGTGGCCCCCTGATGCCCAATGTTGCTAAACGGGTGACCTCTGGTACGTAATTCTCTATGAAATCGTGTGAGAATCCAATCCTTTAGTCCCGAGAGTTTCCGATTCAGATCCGAGGAATCAAATTCGTGATTAGGAGAATCTTGTCCAATATGGCGGTGTGATTAACGAGTATCCTTGAGCTGGTCCGAGGCTCGTATCTCCTGGTCGATTCGACTGAGGCTGAATATAGGTTTATCTAATCCCCACAGCAAAGCTTGTTGTACGACGAGTGATGACTATGACGAAACACCGCAAGTGGTGGCTATCGCATAAAAAGTGTGATGGTATTGGGGATGGATTTTACCTTCTTTACAGGCTCCGCTACGCACTCAACAAATCAAAGCAACTCGCCAATCTGCTGCTTCCATGTCCGTTGGGGTAAGAAGGCCACGTAATAGCGAATGAAGCCAGCCGCAATGCGAAGCAAAATGGCTGAACGAACATCTAAACCACCATGGCCAAGACGCAGTAGAGATGAAAGAGAACGTAATGGTTGGCGTTTGCCCTTTTGGTTGCCACAGATTGTGTGTCACGGCTCCCATGACCTTCTTCCACTTCCATTTCACCACGTCCAGTTGGAGGTTTTACATCTTGACTCTGATGGTCCAGATGTTCGTCCAGCCATTTTGCTACCCATTTCGGCTGCCTTCATCTAAGCTCTTGCGAGACCTTCTTGCTCAGATGGGAAACAGCAGACCAGCGAGTTGCTTTGATTCGTTGAGCGCGTTGCGGATCTTGTAAAAAAGGTGCAGCTCAAAGCCATTCTGATGCGGACCATGGCGGCCTTTTATACTCCAGCAGGCACAGAGTTTGGTCCATGTCGTCATCAAACTTTGGTGGCATAGCCATGCCGCTGAGCCCTACCGAAAACGTGATTAGCTTTTGCCCATCGGAAATATCTCTAGATCGACCTAGATTCGTGCCGTGGCCGACATCCGTTGTTGCGTTCTTTAACTGTTTACGTGTAATGTCCGAGAACCTTTAGACGGATGTATGATTTGAGTCCCGAGAGGAGCAACAAGCGCGGCTACCTTCCTAGTAGCTACATATACTGGTGGACACATGAAGATTATCACCTGTTGACAATGGGATGATGATGATGATGGTGATTCTACCACTGCAGAGATTGTTCTATTGATCGAATGAGCGTCTCCTCTTTGCACGGATTTGTCGGATGAGATGCAGGCTGTAGCAGGGCGAATGGGTAAATGCAGCTTCACTGCTAGCCGAGAAGCCGTATCTTATCGGGAGGTGACAAAGCCTCTCCAAGCTACCAAATACGAGTACTGTACTTGGGTATATGCACTGAATATTACCTGCATGCATGCACAACGCACGTCACCGCGGGACTGACTCGACATCCTGTGTGTGCCATCAGGCTATTTGATTTGTGAGCGCTTCCAGTTGATGCAGAATGGGCGTTGATGCTTGCAACTTGCGCTGTCGTCGTGGGTTCGGTGTCTTTACGCGGCCAGGCCAGCCACCTTGCGATGCCATCTATATCGCCGTTACGAATGCTGGCCGGTTATAGACACGAAAAACGAGAGTCACTTTAATTGTATGTGGATCCCATCAAGGAGATCACGTCTTTTCCCTTGACAATGCAACATTGGCATCCCTTGTTTGGCTCCCTGGCGCAGGGAAACGCAAGTCATCTAGCCGTCGGCGGCTATTGGGAATATCCAAAGGCTCAAAGGACGTCTGGAATTCTGCGGCCGATAGTATGACAAATATGTAAGTTCGGCTCAATAAAAGCTCGCATATCCATATATCAATGACATCAATAAGTCAGACGCGAAACACGCGTGTAGGATGCATGCGATAGCCTCGCTGTTTGAGCCGTAAACAATCCTTACATGGATGGTGACACATGTGTGTCAGCGCCTTGCAAAAATGCGATGCCATGGAGGGCAAATTTCTGCATGTGATATCCGTGCAGCTCTTTACACTGCTGGTTCAATTCATTTGGGATAATTGTGATGGAAAAGTCATGGCATTGACTTTGCGCGTGTGCAATAACACGTCATATACCAGGGTTCAACACATACTAAAGAAATATAGCTCACGTCGGCAATAACAAACATTGATCAAATTGCTTCATCGCCAGCTGAGAATGGATGGATCCGTCCAAGCACGAAATTGCCCGTCACAACACGACATCAAGGTGCCTGTAAGTGCGAGTGGTATAGCGGGCTCCAAGTGAACTGACAGCCCCGTCGCCCCCTGCGAGATCCGCTGTGGCAGCGCCCTGGGCCAGCTGGAACCGCCCGCCTCTAGCGCCCACGCCTCGACGATGCCCCGGATTCGTCAACCGCCAAAAACGCGCCAGCGAGCAAATCCCATTTACACGCTCCCGCGTCGTGAGACCGCGTTTCTCTCCACTTTGACCTCCCATGTCCCTAGCCTCAGTCATTTTCGCTTATCCAAAATCCTGTCTCCGCTTATTGCCTCCAAAGCTCTTTTTCTTTCCGTCTCCCTTGCCATGATTCGACTCGCCTAGAGCTGCTGCATTGCATCTCGTCATCTGTCCTGTCCATTCGCCTCAGCCTTGGGAGTTGAGGCCTTGCCAGCGTATCCGCCGTACTAGATAGAGCAGCATCATGGTGCATTATCATTATGGCCCGTCTGCCTCCTCCGATGCCGTTCCCTCCAGCCCGCCCGCCACCACGTCCTCGCCGGCGAGCATGATGCTGTCGCCCATCAGATCCACGCGGCGAAAGGAAAGACGAAATCCATCGGTAACGCCACGGAGGTTTGGCCGCTTCTTTACGCCGCGGTCCTCTCTGCCCAGCGGACGATCCTACCTGGGCATGCTGGATAGTGCCTCTGTCAACAATCGCCAGCTGGCATCCCCCATGTCCTTTCTCAGCGATCCGCTGCTGAGTTCGGATCCGTTGTGTCCACCCTCTCCTAGTGAGCGGCTGGGGGTGAGCGCAGAGCACAAGAGGTTGACGGAGGAGACGCGGACGGATGGCGCAAAGAGGAGAAGAACCGACGAGGCCTCGCCGTATGCCCTCCCGGAGCTGAACTACCCCACCATTATGGAAGAGGATGGGACCGAGGAGGACGGTGTCAAGTCAAAGGAGACTCTTGAAAGCTTGGGGGACCGACGGAAAGCAACTCTGGTAAAGTTTGAGATTCCTTCTGCATGGAAGGCTGTGATTTGCTGACAAGCTTCAAGAACCTCTTCTTCAAGGCCAGCCGTAGTGGTGCTCGTGCGTGGCAAGAAAAGTCAGGACTAACTCCCCAAAGGCTTTTTGCCGTTGACCCCAAGGCCCCCCTGGTATGGCTGACTGACACTTGCTTCTCTTTCATTGTCCTGCGGCAAGTTGCTAATTATGCTTGCTACAGCACCTGGAAGGATATCAGCCACGGCCTGTCCGTAAATTCCGGGATACTGGTTTTGAATCTCAACTTCTTGATCGAGAGCATGGCTTCTCATTACACCACGGCAGACAGCATCTGAATTACCCAGCCTGTGACCCGAGGATCGAGACTGCTTCATTTTACAGCCGGAGCAATGACCTTCACCACTGCGCTGCCTCGTCTGGAAATGGCAATACGATTCCCTTTAGTCTGGCCAGCTGCTACAAAAGTTCGGTTACGGCTATTGGTGATGAGCAAGGATGTGTTCGCCTCTTCAAGACCGATTTGAACGACCCGCTGGACGACTCCAAAGTTGATACGTACATCTCTGTTCATGACAACGCGATTATGGATCTGGCATTCTCACAAGATGATATGCGACTGGTCACGGCGTGCGGTGATCGTAGTGGAAGGATCCTGGATGTTCCCACACTGACGGTTGCCGCTGAGCTTGGAGGAGGTCACTGGGACTCATTACGGCAGGTTGCGTTTCAACCTGGTGAAGCGGCAGGCAATGTTATTGCTTCCTCTGACCGGGCTGGCCGTATCCAAATCTGGGACTTGCGGTGCTCCTCATCACCGGTCAACAGCTTCTCATGCCCCAGCGGCATTGGCCAGCGCGACACCTCCCTGGAACCCTTGCAAGCCAAGGGCGTCAACACTATCGACAACGCCCACGAACGCACAGTACAGGGCAATACTTCATCAGCCTCCGTCACCGCTATTCACTGGATGCCGCCGGGCCGCGAACACCTACTGCTTTCTGCATCCGAAGCCAATGCTTCCATCAAGCTCTGGGACACGCGATATATCAAGCCTCGGCGGCAGGCCGAAGAGACGCCCCTGGCTGTGACTTCAGAGCCACGAGGCCACACGTGGCGCTCCTACGGCATTACATCCCTCGCAATCAGCTCCGACGCAGCTCGCCTCTATGCTGTTTGCAAGGACAGCACCGTCTACGCTTACTCAACAAACCATTTGATGCTCGGCCATGCGCCGGAACTCGAAGATGGAGCAACCAAGCGCAGACCCAACGGGGCTCAAGGTTTGGGCCCCATGTACGGCTTCAAGCACGACTTGTTCCGTGCCCAATCCTTCTACGTCAAATGCGATATTCGCCCTGGCACTAACGGCACCTCCGATCTCCTCGCCGTGGGCAGCAGCGACGGCTGTGCACTTCTCTTCCCCACCGACGAACGATATATCCGCAGCGCCTGGGCCAAACGCTCCCACATCCCCTCTGAAACCGCCTTTGCCACCCCGTCACAAAGCATATCCACGCCTTCTGCCTTTGGATCATCCGCCGCTACGCCTCTTATCCCCATATCGCGCCTTGGAACGCCTCTTGTGCGTGGCCACACCCGCGAAGTTACTACTCTAAGCTGGGCTCACGATGGCAAACTCGTCACGGCATCAGACGACTACATCGTTCGCCAGTGGCAACAGGACGAGGCTCAGGCGCGATACTTGCGACAGGTTGGCGAATTTGGAGGCGAGCGACACATGGCAGGCTGGGCGGACGTGGGGGATGACTGGGATACCCCTGATGACGACTCTGAGTAAGTCGTTGGCGCTGAAAGGAAACAAAAAGTAATGATGAGCATATGAACTGAAGGATACCACGGTATGGAATTGTTGGCCTGTTTTTCTCACCCCCCCTGAGGCTTCTTTTTTTTTCCCCGATGCTTCAAAAGTGTATGGGCGTGTAGCAATAATGTGCTTGGATAAGCATTATACGGGGAATGGTTTGAGCTATACACCCTGTTTGAGAGAGAGTTGAATTTTGTTTTTGGGCCTGTTTTTAATTGTCAAAAGCATAGCAGCGGCGTTTGTAGGGTTAGTTGCGGCATAGCCAAGCATTCAAGCATTGTTCCAGCCATGATGGGCGAATACATGTAAAATAAATGAAATGAAAGAAATTTACTTGCGTATTTCTATTGATCTTGTGCTTGTATCCAACTATCTAGGTATCTCTTTAGGGACTTGCCGTAAGAACGCAACGTCATATTCCGAGACATGTATACGTTTTACGTTAACGGAATCATTACAGTGCCCACACTCATGATCCCCCTAATACGAACGAATATATACAGGAGGAACAAGCCGATTAATCCCACCAGAACAGGTCTCGGCATTGCAGTGTTGGCGGGCTGCATTGGCGACCGTACAGCCAACTTGCAGCCGTCCTTTGCGGCAGCAACTCGAACGTGCCTACGCGGCGGAATAGGGAGCGACTTTGCAAATCTAATAGATTTTGGAACGTTAGGGTATAGTTCAATATTAGTAGTGATATTATCGTGATGAGCATCTTCACTTTTAGATTCGTGCTCTCCTTCTTCAGTTGTGGTCGTGTCGAGCGATTGGCTCCGTAATGAACTTCTTACTCCCCGTTCCCTGGCTATCATGAAGCTGTCGCGGATGCGTGCCACGAACTGAGTCTGCGCAAAGCGATCCGCTAGGGAGGGTCTCTTTGGGATTTGTATGCTGAGCTTCTCTTCTTGCTCTTCGGCGAAGATGCTGTCTAGGTGGCTGACGATGGACTCTATGTTCTCCAGGATAATGACCGATTCTCGCACGATGTCTTCCCTCTCCCAGGGAGACAACTCGCCTTCCCATCTGAGCAACACTTGCTTATAGTCTCGCTTCAAATCTTCGCCGTCTTCCGCTGTGTTGAAGCGCCAGAACTGCAGCGGTGTTTGGGAATGCCTGCTGGTTTCTGCCAGGTCATATGCTGTTGGCTCCAGTGGAGATGAAGCAGTTGATTTTGGTCTGCAAGGCTCCATTGTTGGTTTGATGGGCCTAGGGACCGTATCCCAGAATTCATCACCAGCCTTTTCGAATGACGCTCTGATGAAGCGGCCTCCGGCAAAGAGGGCCATGAATAAGTTATATGAGTAGGCGATGAGTGTGTGCGGTTCATCAGGAATGATTTGTTTGATGTGCGAGATGAAGGCGCAGAGTTTGCCTTTTCGTTTTATGACGTCGGTCTGGTTATCGAGAACATCGTCGGACCAGCCAGTTATGGATTTGATATCGGCTCTGAGAATATCGGAACGAAAAAGTTGCGGGATCCTGAGCTCCTTGAGAATCGTATGCATGCGCTCGGAAATGTTTGGCCCTCCATCCTGTTCCTCTGGAAGAGTATCGGGTATTATATCCTCCCAAAGCTTCTCGAACGTCATGTATACTGGAAGGAAGTGCAACAGGCCGCTGACATATGGACCGGCATCGGAGGCCTGCGGAGGTAAGGCTAGTGGTAGTCGAGATACTACCAGCCGGTTGATTCTTGTGTGTAGTTCTCTCGTGGCAGCGACCATCTCGAACGCCAGTGGCTTTGGGGGTTGAGAGGAGCCATTGCCGAGATGGGACATGGTAGTCGTAGAGGAGGCCATTAGGATTGAGACAAATAGGTAGGATACTTGAAAACAAAAAGAGGGTATAAAAGAAGTAGAAGTATAAAGCAGGTGTCGCAGAGGTGGTATCGTATGCTGAAATGATTTCCTGAAAGAAGTCGAACGAGGATGCAATGGTATAAAGGAGCTCAAAGAAGACTCTCTATAAAGAAAAATGACGAAATAATGTTGAAGATGAGATCAATAGCAAGTATTCTCGGAATATCCTTAGAGCAAGAGAAGGAAGCCAAAAGCATGTATATCGCTTAAACGACCGGTTAATGAACTTTAAGCTTCCGAGGACCGTTCCTTTCCTTGCTCTTTCCAAGACCACAAAGGACTGGATATCGAAGGTACATATGTAGCCCAACGACTGAACGCTCTAGATTCGCATGTGACCTCTGCAAGGTGCCTCATTTAAATCTAATGAAGGCTGCCTAGCATTCCTCGTGGTACAAAGAACAGCAGGATCTTTGCACACCGAGCGGGCCATTCAGCAGGCGCCCGAGAAACTTCGCCACGCTATGTATGCGACAAAGCAAGGAAAAAAGCAACTTTGTTCACCGTTTGGTTTTGGTTTGCTGCCTCCTTTGTCTCGGTGATCTATCAAAGTTTGCGCCGCTGATGATCCGCGGCTACTCCGTAGATCCCGCTTTCTGGGGGGCTTTGGTGGGTAGATCCGGCTCACGGACCTTTACTTTCACGAGATGGTTCAGCTGGGTTCTCTTTGTTTGTCTCGGTGGTTGTTTTTTACCCCGTATTCCGTCCTTTGGTAGGGGGTTGTGAGCACATCCAACGTAATGGCTGTTTAAGCGCGCGAGGCTGCTGACCGGACAAGGTGCGTGTAACTCTCAACGTTGGACGGTAGCACTGCAGGGTGAGTTCGCCATGGTTCAAACGCGTTGAAATATGACAAATTGCGCATTGCTATTAGACGCTTTTCGAGTGTAATGTTACCTCTGCGCATTATTTTCCTATCTGCTCGTCACGATCGGGGATTCAGTGCTTCATCGGGACAAACTGATGCGGGTCGCGCTAATGGTATTTTACTAGCATCAATATCTGAACTCACGTCCGATTCAAAGACATTAAGTATCCGATGCTACTGTACGCTGTGGATATATATGTATGAATATACGAATACAACCAGTAGTGAGAAAAGGTAAACGAAACATCCATTGGAATTCATTCTAATAAGAGAGATGATACGACGCGCCTGTTGAAGAAACGCAAAAAGGTGATGAAAAACCCTCCAAATCTACATGCAATTCATTACAATCGTCCATAGCCCGCACCTCCGTCGGCACCATCAGGGTCGGAAGCCGAACTGAGACCTGCTGTGACGTTTACCGCCTTGCTCGTGTCCTCCTCCTTTGTCTCGTGATTAACAAAAACAAATGAGACAAAGACAACGGCCGCGCCGACCCAGTAAACGCCGCTGGAGTACTGCTGGTACTGGATCATCTCGCCAATGAGGGAGAGCGGGATGGTCAGAGACAGGCCCACGGTGACGACCAACGGCGTCGTCAGGAGCATGGCCAGTGCCCAGGATATGTCACTGACAAAGGACGCAATTGCGTTTACCTGCATAGCCGTGAGCAACTGTGTACGAGAGCCGGAGATGACGAGAATGTGTTTCTTGACTTACTATAATGATGGTCCAAATCTGGCTCGTAGGGGGTAGCTCGAACTGTATTAGACCCAGATTAGCATCATCATTTGCAATCCCTTTGTAGCCAAGGCACATACCGGTTCGAGACCCGTCCAGTGGAGGATGAAGAAGAGCGGCCATAGTAGGGCCAGATTAAACACCCCTACCAACCCAAAGAATAGCTGCATGTTGACCTTGTCCTCATCACCCACTCGTCGCTTCATAACAGTGACATATATGCCGTAAACCACAGCGCTCAAAAACGCCATGGCATCTCCGAGCGCGATCTGCCCGGGAGTCTTGTGCGGGAACGATCCTCTGTTCTCGTCACTCTTGCCTGAGAGGTCCACCATGGAGATGAGTATGATGCCGGTAAGAGACGCCACAACTCCAACCAGCTTGCGCAGGGAAAAGGTCTCGACGCCGAACATGGAGCCAAACACTAGTGTCCAGACGCTGCTCGTGGACGTGAGAATCGTGACGCTGGCGACGCTGGTATACTCGAGACACGCAGACGCAAAATAGTTTGCGAGGAACCACAACATGCAGAACTCAAGGCTCAGTACTGCGGTTTCTCGGAAGCTGAGCTTCTCTTTTGAAGGAGTCGAGGTTGGTGCCATGGGGTCTCGTTCATCTACTAGCAAGCATTCTTGAGCTAGGTGATCTTCTTCGTCTATTGGAGGACTGCCTGGGGCGGCTTGGTATCGATGCTCTGCCCACATGCGCCTGACGTCGCTTCGCAGTCCATGGAATCCTTTTTGGAGTAGGTATCGTATAAACATGGGTATTAAAGAGATGGCGAACATGGAGGTGTTGAAGTAGACGAGGAAGAAGGGCTTATCGTACGTTGCATCGGAAAAGATAAACTATGACACTATCAGCGAGTGCTCTTCATTGTGTCGCAAAGCGCAGACGTATGTTGGGCAGCAGCCATCTCTCCCATGTACTTACGCTGGCGAGAAAGTTGGACAGCGTCCATAGAAACACCGTCAACAGCAGAAAGCAGATTCCCAACGTCCTCCTCGCAACTCCAGCCAAGCCCAGGCCTTCTCGAAACCCAACTGCTGCGCCGTGTATAGAAGATGCCGACGTCGCCAGGCTGGCAGCGCCGTGTGAGGCCCGCCTCCCAAGACTATTGGATGAAGGCATCGCCACTCGGTATTTGTTGTCTCTGACTTGATCGATCGCTCGTCCCGTCTATCGTCTATCTGTCTATTCTTCCTCCGTTCTATCGTCCGGTAGCGGCGCCTCTCTCTCGACTATGGGCCCGTGATCAAGCGCCGATCATAGTGTGGTCGCGTGCATCCTAACAGGTACTTTTGGTCTGGGTATCTCGGAGCGCACAAATCAAATCACCGTCGGCACATGCGCTTGGTGTTTTCGGTCGTCGTATTTTGGCACGCGCCAGGCGAGCTCGCTGCCGGAATGGGATTTGTAGGCTTGCCGTAAGAAGCGAGCGAAACGACGTCGAATTACGCAAGTGATTATTCCGACAGGATAAAATCAGCCCGACCCTTGTGGAGGGAATCTTACTCTATGGAGGCCTAGTTTCGGTGTTAGTGCTCAGCTGGTGCCGTTGGGCTGCAGCGGCTCGAATCCGCCAGCTCTGAAGGCAAGACTCACTTGTAAAGATGTAATACAAAGAGGTCACAGCCTTTTGGGAGCCTGTCTTTATGTTTAATTTAATTTTGAGTTTTCCGTTCTCAAATTAACTCGAATTTGGAAAAAACCAGAGCCTTGACGGATATATACGAACGTGGATTTGCGGCTACATGTTCTCCGTATCTTGGTACTCCGTAAGACCGACTGTGTAAGACATCGGAAGCTGGACGAGGCAGGCCAGAGATAACGAACCACGACTTATGTCATAATACAATATGTACTACCACATGTGTACTACCAAAGTTTGTCCAGCTGAGCTTAGGTAGAGACGACTTGTCAATAATCTTTCTAATGTGCTGTGCCCTGTAAAGCAAAGGTCAGAAAAAGCGAGACGGCAAAATGAATAAGTACATACATTCAGTAATATAGGCATCTAATCAATCCATCGAGTGGTGCTTTTGTAGCGGAATGCCCGAATTCTATTGTATAAATAGAGTAGCAATTAGACCTACAGAGAAATACAGATATAGTAGTAGTTATTAGATAACTGTAGATATAGTAGCAGTTACAAGAGAAATATAAATATAGCAGCAGCTATTAGGGAAATGTAAATATAGCAGCTACTCCCTCTGTAGGCGTATGATTTAACTTGAGGGTGTTCGAAATCTTTTCCGTCTCGGTTTTTCTGTCCTTCACTTGCCTGTCTTGCCTGTGTGCGAGTGCTTGAGCCGCCGCCGTACGCCGCCGTACGCCGCAAATATCGGCAGATGATCATCCAAGATGGTGCCGCCGCTAGGCAATAGCGATAAAGTTGAGACTTGCATCAGCTTTGCCCATGATAGCCAATAGACCCAGCTCGAAAATACATGACCGAATGCACACTACTGAACACAACAGCGTCTTGACTGTAGCACAACCACAGAGTAGGCACATGACGTGGCACTCAGCCCTCTAGTACTGTGTCTTACAGGCTGGCAGACACAAAGTCTCCGATTGAGTCGCATGATCAAATCAAAGTTGCAAGACTGCAAGACACTTGCTGCAAGTCTCTGATTGGATCGGCCATGATGCCGGGAGATCGAAAATCGAGAATCCCATCTGTCCAGAGAGCCCACTTGGATAACAGCTTTCAATGGTTAAAGAGAAAAAAGGGAGAGATGTGGGTTCAGAGATGGACTCATCGGTGACGGACAACCGTCAGGACAGGTGGAAATGGGAACAAATCCCTAGTATACTTATGATTGCATCAGTCGGAGATGCAAGTCCGCCTCAACAAGGAACATCTGCCGACATTTGCTTAGCCGATTCCATCGTACCCTCCTCTCCCGGGCAAACGGGGACCATGCACTCGGACCTTGTGCCGCTGGCGCTGGGAAGTTCCGGAGAAGCCCAACCCTGAAAGTCCCCCCGTGCCAGAATCTCATCCTGCACGTCAAACTGCCGTTGCTTAATCAGTTAATCGATTCACGCAGTGACGTCTCTAGCTCTCACCGGTATTGTTTTCTAGTGCCCATTAGGGTCAATGGACTTCGGGCATAAATGCTCCAAGCCGCCACGTCTTGGTTCGCGCTCTTCGCTTACCTCGCGTGTGTGTGCTTCACCAGCTCGGAGAAGCTCGAATCAACGAAGAGTTGGCGGCAGAAAATTCTAGCGTCACGGGCGTTTAGCACCGTTTGAGCTCAAGCTTGCTTGTGAGCCTGTCCCCTGTAATACCGTATCGGTCGATGTCGTAGTTTGGCCCCATACTCGCTGAGAGTATCCCTTTACGGAGAGACTGCCGCCGAATACACATTCTTCGTAGCTTCACGCCATCAAGGGACATAAATAAAATATTTATTTATCAATCCAATTTCCATCTTAATTCCCAAGTGCATTAACGAAGCGACATCCCGAACAGTTTTCTTCCGTATCATCCTCAATCGCCTTTGTCTTGCATATAATCCATACAACTCATATAATCTGCCACCCCAACGATCATTGCACACACAACATGCTTGCAAACATCTCGCATAAGAGTCAGCCCCGACCTTCTAGAAGCCCAGCAGTACAAAAATCCAAGTCTAGCCCCACATCAAAGTCCATGGATCAACACACACGAGGCGCCCACAGCAGAGATGTGCGCCGTACACGCGTATCAAAGGCCTGTGAGCGGTGTCGCTTGAAGAAGATCAAGGTTCGCTCATTATTTAATACCAATTCTTGACTATCCATACTCACAAAGCGGTACCAGTGTGATGGTGATCTCCCCTGCCAAAAGTGCAAAAACAATGGCCATGTATGCATCCCTGGCATCCGGAAAAGAACAATTCACGTCGAGTATAAGCAAGTTCCCAAGAGGTATGTTTGTACATGTCGCAATGCATTATACGTGTATATAACAATGGCTAACTTGCGTCGCAGCTATGTTGAGTTCCTTGAGACTACTCACTTGGCGCTTATCGGCAGCGTCCATAAGTTATACACTATGATTCAGAAGAATCAGTCCTGGGATCTCGGCGACCCTGAGCTGAATGATCAGGGCGAACTAGTTATTCACGATGTAGCCAAGAAGCTAGGGTGTATCGGTGCCAATGGCGAAATTGAACTACCCATCCAATATGAGCTGCCAACGACAGCTTCCGGCATGGCAAGAATCGCGGCCCACCCTGCTCGACTACAATATCGAGACGAGGAAGAGGACGAGCATGATGACGATAAAGAGACCGACTCACCCATGGACGACCGTACTAGTGATGACTCACCATCATCTGAGCTGATGCAGAACATCGAATCCGAATTAGACTACCGCAAAGAGGCCTTCGCCGGCTACAATCCCTCGATGACACAATCTCCTCAGAGTCTCTACAGCCTCGATGACTCAGAGCATAGCCACTCTGGATCCGATGGCGTCAACTCATGCGTTACAACGTCACCGTATATTTCGCCCATCACGGACTATTCCGATGGCTCCATGTCCCAAATAGGATCAGGGTCTGACGAGATGACGGCTTTTCTTCAACAATACGGACAGACGTCGAATATGGGAATGCTGAACTGGGACCTTGGAGACTCTGACCTCAATGACCTTAAGAGCAATCTATCGACAATACCAGAATTTGGTTTGGCGCTGAATATCGAGGGCCAGATGATGCTTCCTGAGTACAATGACCATTCAGCGTGGTTGTCTCAGACGTTGCCGGGATGGAAGGAGGAGAACCAGGTCTCTATGGAGTCATGATTTATGAAGTCTCATTCACGGTGGTTTAATTGGAATATTTAGCATGTTTTAGAGCGTTTAGACAAAAGTCCACACTTAATGACCATGAATTCTATTGAGCCTTTATGTATGTATGCCACCCGCTGCCACATGTTATCTAGAGCGAAGTGCTTACTCCTAACGTATACTTACGGAGATATCTCCAGTAAAAGTTCTGTGCATAGAGGACGACTTTTATTATCTTAATGCAATGTGAGAGGTGAGAGGCCAATTATCATCAAAAAGTTCAAGCATATTGTTTAGGAAACATTTAATCGCATTTATGAGGTCCTTCACAGTGAGTGCCTAGTGTCATGACTTAAAAAGGCTACCAATCCTCTTCCTCGCCTCTTTCCTCTTTGATAATAGACACCACCTTCCATACGTCGTCCATAATCTTATCTACCTTTCCAACTGTGCGTCCCAAGAGAATTCCTTCTTTCGATATAATGAAAGCTCCCTGTTTGAGAACCCCCTTGGGTGAAGTAAGCGACATTGCTTTCATCAATGATCCGCTCAAATTGCTGGCAATAGGCACCCTCGATTCAGGTTCTTCCATAAACTCAGCAATTGACGATACAGTATCTCGATAGATGCCTATGGTGTCCATTTCTAACGATTCCAAGTCCAGCTGAGAGTGGTCCATCTCGCCGTGTAGGTCGTCCGCTACCAGACAGTCAGTGTACTGTACTATCCAATTACCTGTAGCTAGAGTGCGTATTGCTCATACATTCATCATCACGAGATTTTGGGTACGCGTAGACAATTAACCCGTTGTGGCTCTTCTCCACCAGCTGCTTCAGCGACGTTTTGGTTCCATCGTGAAGATAGATTGCCCCTCCAAAGCTATTGGTCCATGGAATTTTGGATCCAACACTTATAGGAGTTGCTGTACTATCATTGCTTGTCTCCTTTCCTTTCTTAGCGCCGGGCTTTTTAACAACTTTGGCCTTTTGCTCGCGTGATGGTTTTGGGACCTTGGGGGGTGGATTTGTTTCGACCTTCTTTGTGGTGGAGGTGCGACGGTTCACGGTTGATCTTGTTCTTGGCATATTGTGGACTAGATGTGGGAAAGCATTTGTTCAGGTAAACGTAGGCGGTTCAAGCTCTTTTATGTTACGAAGTGACAGCCACAGGTATAACAAAATCACGATCACGAGTCTACCGGCCAAGGGAGAGTGCAACAAATGATTGTTCACGTATTCGTATGTTAACATGCACTCGGAGATGTTAAGGAGTTAGCAATGGGCACGCATATAAATAACTGTGCATATATAAGCCCTAAGCCCAAATCGGCCAACAAGTCATTTGAAGGTATCGGTAGCTGCTCCGTATGCTCGTAAGTGTACAATCATTCTAACACTTTAAAGTCCAATAGTCTTACAATAGCTACTAAATACCTTCAATGAGATTTAATAATCTGGGAAGATCCTTTGACCATTTGTGTCGTTGGCTAGTAACTAGTACTAATTTCTAAGCAGGAGCTGGTCTGGATGCGTAGATCACAAGGCGAGACAAGGTGAGATTCAGTCTAACTGCGTTTCTTATGGGGAAAACATTTGATGCTAAATTAATTGAAACACAGAAAAAAACAAGTTACCTCCTGCCTGCGATGAATGTTTGCGTGCCAATCTCCTACTTCCCGAAAAATCGTCTAATCATCTAACACTAGGCTAACTATATGATGCGAAATGCAAATACTTGACATTGATATCATGCTCCATTCAATGACCACTTCCGAACGGTAGGGTGCTGAGAAATAGGCTCCAAAATAGCGATAACATCGATATCATCATGGAAATCGGAATAGAAGGGTTCTGTAGATCACTACTTCGCCCCAATGGGGAAATCCAAATTATGAAAAAGATTATTACCGGTAGCAAACATAGGAAATTGTAAAACAGTACCCAACGAAGACTGACAATTTCGCGCGCGTAAAGGCCCCAGAACATTTCTCTTTTATCGCCACCTTCTTCGAGTTCCGTCAACTTTTTCGGGAGGCGGTCTAACAATTCGCTGTGTGGTTGGACTAAGGTATTTGCGTTTCGCTTACGGCGTGCATAGAAGTGATGTTTAAATTCGTGCGTGCTCACCGGCGGCTTGAAGTTCATCGGTTTTGGCCGATAATCGTAATCAGGATTTCCCAGTTCTGGGAAAGCATCTTTATTTAGAGGAGCGAATACGTGATCAGCGAACTTCTCAAACTAACACGTGCGTTAAAATATATTATTTTCTGAAAATGGAAGTCATTGGGCATTGGGGGAGGCACTTAAACACTTACATCGTAGAAGTCAGAGTGATGGTACCTCCAAACACTGAAATAGGTACGGAGACGCCCTCGGAGGTCAAAGTAGTTTCCTCTTAACTCATGAAAGAAACGTTGGCAACTGAGCTTAGTGACGTAGATCTGTGCCAACTTAAACTCAGTACCCCGGTTTACAGCAAAGAGAACCCAGTGGTCAAGAGGAGTTGTGGAGATTGCGCTAGCTTGAGCGCCGACTAATCCGCCACTGGAAATATTGATAGGAGATGCTGTTTGTAGCGGTTGATGAGGCTGATGAACTCTGCCACTTGTAGAAGGTAATGTAGGAGAAGATGTATTTCCGGTAGAGCCATGCGCACCAGTATTTCGTGCATGTGAGGCAGAAGGAGATTGATTCCCACTCATTGAGGTACTATCCTTAGAAAGGTCACGAATAAATGACATCAGACGTCTGGCAAGAGGATTGGGCACTTCTGCCCACCGCTCTTCTCCACAATCCTGCACCAACGGTGGTTAGTACTGCGCACTTCAAAAGGGAATCAAACTCACACATTGCCATCGTAATCGGCTCTCGCCGTTCTCTAGAAGCCTTGGATAATGAGGCAACGGCCACCAATCCCAGGGTCCCTGGGTCCATTGCTCTATCAGATTCTGATAGTAACCCAAAAACGCTTGCCAATGAGTATTCTTATTATCTTCATCCAGTCTGATTTCTTGTGGATGAATATACTGCAACTCGGCAACTAGATCGGATAGCTTGTAGCGGGCAACGAAGGAGTGGTGTCTGTGATCATGCCTTGACCACCTCGTGAGTAGGTCTCCAAGTTTTGATCGTAAAGAAGGTCGAACAAACTCATCAAATCGACGACGAAGGGTATGATAGGCAGTACTATCCAGAATAAAATGTCTCAGTTCGCCCAAATGCTTTAATGGATCATTATGAAGCTCGTCTGGTTCGGCTTCTTCGTCTGCACCGTCTTGGTCGCTCTCTCCATCAGATTCACTCAGCTCGACCCGGTCGTTGGCGTTGTTATGTTCAACGGACTCAGGATCTTGAAAAAGCTGAAGATATTCTTCTATCCTTTTCTGACTTTCGGCAGCATACTGCTCCATCCTTGATTCTGGCATCGTATCTCCCGCTTCCTGATCATTGCTGAAAAACTCTGAGAAGAGTTCTTGTGAAATGTTGGACAAATTCGTTTTCACAAACCCAACAAGCCCTCGGTGATGATTGTTGACTGTTTCGACTTTGAGATCACTGGCAAAGTGCTTTAATAGTTTTCGAAAGTTGTTTCGAGCCCTTCCGGGGCCAATCTCCTGCTTTGAGACGGCCTCCAGTGTGAGGGATCTCAGAGCCCCATCTTCGCTAAGTAAAGTAACAAACTCTTGAACAAACAACCTGTGCATTCTTCCTGTTTCCATTCCCAATGTAGTCGTACTAAGAATTGTAGACGCAGAGGAGAAGACGGAGCCATTATCAGATCCTGAGTCAGAATCTTCATTACCAGGCTGCTTTATACCTGTTAAGGGCTCTTCTAGAAGTTCATAAGCACTGTTCATCTCTTTGTTACGATATATGTGCATTCAATACTCACCTAATGCAATTCTCCAATCAGCGTCAAGTAGCAAACGCGCGGTGCCTTTGTGCCTATTCTCATCTGCCCATACCAATAGTGTTCTCCCTTTACTATCCTTTGTGTTGGTGCTCGCTCCTCGTTCAAGAAGTAACTTAACAAGAGCCTCATGGCCATTTTCGGCGGCGTATGACAAGGCGGTTCGGTCGCATTTGTCACATGAATTTATGTCGACATCGCCAGTTGCAAGCAAAAACTTAACGGGAGTCTCATGACCATTTCCAGCTGCGTATGACAACGGTGTCCGTCGGAAGCTATCTTCCAGATTTAGATATATTCTGTTCCGAATTAGGTAGCTTACTGCTCCATCAACTCCGAAGTAGGCTGCCAGGTGCAATCCGGTCATCTGCCTAGGATAGCCATGGGCTTCGTTCCATGGCCTGTTGCCAACCATTAATACTTGGGCTGAAGCTTCCACCTTTTGTTTGTCATTCAGAAACTGCATAACTTCTTCAGGTAGATAGGAACATGCACGGGCATGATTTCCCCAATTATGCGCAGCATAGTTGTAAAATGGGAATAGCCGAAGCCGCACTTCCAAATCTGAAGCTGTTGCACAAGATCCAGCCTTGAAATAATCTAATGAAAGATAAGTCGCGCATGTCGCTGCGATTATGGCTTCTGCTTCGGGAAACCAATGCGCTTTCGTTCTTTCGAAGTATTCATGCGTCGTGTTATGAATCAGACTAATTATGCCGCTTCCTTCCTCGATTGTTACTAGTCCATCGCATACAGAAGCCAGGTCGCTGATCGGTAAAAGATTTTCCTCATTAAACCGGTGCGCTTTGGGTTCGATAGCAAGCGCATGTTGAAGTTCTTTCGCTTTAATAGGCCTTCTGGCGCAAACTATCCATGAGAGAACTAGTTTGGCTAGATCTGCGGTGTTTATGTCCTGGCTTCTTATCCTATTCATTGCCTCTTCATAAACAAAGTACAATGCGTGTCGTCCAGTAGCCAGATAATTTAATACATCTTTTATCTCTTTTTGCGTCCTTTTGGTCTTAATGGCTTCAAAATAAAGCCGCGCGAGAAGAAACCTATCTGGCCGTTGAGCATCGCCCCGCATATAGCTGCCCTGGAGTCAAACACTTACATCCCCTCAACTCCCTCTGTGATCTTCGTTTTAATATCTTCCCGGCAAATATCTAATAATTCTAAATTCGACTGTGATATTTGATTGTCCAAATAGTTTCTCACTTCATCGGCGTGAGCTCGGACCTCGATCACTGTACTTTCTTTAAAGTTCTCATAAATCTTTGGAATATGCCTGGAGGTCGCAAAGATTTTTATACCACTCTCAATTTGAATCTTAAAAAGCTGAGCAAGGAAATTTACTCGGCTGTTGCCCGAATTTGAGACCTCATCTAGAGCATCAACAAGTATGAAGACTCTCGAATAGAGAGCTATGACGGACTGAAGAGTTTCATATAATTCGTCAAATGATGGCCGAGTTTGTCCGCTTTGGTGTCTCTTAAAGAGATCATTCACACTTTCTGGCAGTGAAAGCTGGAGCCCGGCAAGCTGTTTCACTATGCTTGCTAGTAAGTTGTGAGTGTTCTGTTCATCCTGTCGATATCGACGGAAGTTGCCGTAGATATATGCAATACCGACTTCCCCGCGACGAAATATCGATGTAAGATGTGTAACAACAATTGACGTCAAGATAGTTTTCCCTGCTCCGGGTATACCTGGACAGAATAACGTTTGATCGCCTGCAGCCAACCAGCTCTGGAACTCCTTGGACTCCAGCAGCCATCGCCCGGCTCCTGGTTGCCATAACTGGAAATAATCACTTTGCTGTAGGCCATAATCCACTGGTGTTAACCAATCAAGTATCTTAAGGTGTTCGGTACTCTCCAGTTTAGGTCTCGTATGCGCAATAGAGACCAAGGATATGGTACTGAGGACTATATCAGATGTGAGTAATAATACAATTTCAAGACATAAATTACTAACCTTGTTTAAGTATATCCTTCGCTGGACTCTCTCTTTCAATGTCAGCGATTTTTACATATCCTAAAAGCTCTTTTGCAAAAGCTGCAGCTACAGCTGCAGCATGCTCTTGCCAGTTATCGTTCTTGTGTGAGTCAGCATAATCGCAGATGCCTCGGATGACAATGCAAGGGAAGTTATTCATCAGCCCCGCAGCTTCCATTTCGATACAAAGAACGTGACTATTAAGATCTTTATTTAATTTGTTTCGGAGGGTAGCGTCTTTAATAACTTGATTACCAGATGCAATTAAGCCATAATGCACGCGTATATCTCTGGGCTTCTTTTTAATAAGCTGACTTCTGTCGCAGAATTCGCAATTTTCTTCTTCAGCACTGGCTTCGAGGCCAGAGGTATTGTCATAGCTTGTGCTCTCGCTGACATGTTGATAATCTGATCTGAATAGTAGATCTTCGTGACGTTGGGACCTCAGATATTTCGATGCTAGGCGTGGCCACTTTTCCTTGAGTTCGTCTAGGTACTCTGATATCTTGGATCCAGATAACTCATGCACTGACTCCAGCTTCGCGAGAGCTTTTAATAGTGATGATGGAGGGTTATTTAGTGAGCCAGTCCGTTCAAATCTACCCCCTTCTTTTGCCTCGCCAAAGTCCCATTGAACGACACCAGGGAACTGGCCAGTAGGTGTGCCGACGACAACATCACCAAGTCTGACTTTTGGGGGAACGCCACTACCAATACCGACCAGAAGGCTGACCTTGATAGATGGAAAAGTGCTAACCATCCAGGCTACAACAGTCGCTACCGAGTTTATTCCTGCCTTGCCGTTGGGTAGACAGGCTATGACGATATTATGGTTGCCTATTGATCCCAGCGTATAGATGTTTTGATCATTCGGTGGTTTCTGAAGTCCTGCATGCCTCTGGTCTAGCATGGCGACAGCTGCAGTCTGCTCTTTTGGCAGAGCGCAAATCCACCCCACGGTATAATCATCATGGGATTTAGGCCTAAGGTTCCCTTCAGAAGTCATAGTGAGAGATTAACAAATAAGAATGCTTCATCCGAATTGCTTTGGGCTCGCTGAGAGGAAAAACTCTGTGTGATTAAAAAGGATCAAGTTGGACGCGGGGGCATCTTAGGCATCAACTCAGCTGCAATATAGCAACGCGTGATTTTGGGTTGGATATATTGTATGGATCAATGACCAATCATATCCCATCCGCAAATTAAACACAGTTGTCTATTTAGGGAGCACCGTCTATCTCAGCTCTGGTTGGCAGCCTTGTGAGGAGCTTTTTGGCTATGACGTGAAAGTTCCACTGCAAACCGCCATCCCTATTGGCCCGAATAGCCCTCATCTGTTCAAAATATCTTCATGTCAAGTTGAATTCAATTTGCATTGATGAAAATTCTCTTTCTGCGAAGCAATTTGCAATTGTTGGCCACAGAGCCACGAGCGAGTATACGCAATCACTATAAGCGCGATGGAACCTATATAAATTCAGGCATCGCTAGATGTGCTAATACCTTTGTTAAGACGAAGAGAAAACGAGCTTTAGTTTGAACAATTGAAAAAGTAGCAATTCCAGAACATATACTCCAATTGATTACACTCTATTGCTGCTTGAAGCTTACAGAGTTGCCAACCTGTTAGCAACCGCCAAGGACAAAGTTACTAGTACAAGGGATATTTGTGTATTAGCTGCCCATCGATTTCGCCGTGTTTGGGCTTTTAAATCTGCTGCCATTCATCAAATTCGTCTGGATCAATTCTTTCGTTATGCTCTTCAACAGTATAAACTAGCTTTTCTATCTTTTTTTTTTGACACATTTAGTGGAATTGAGCCTTTGTTTTTATTGGTCCTTAACTCTGGAATCCTGGTTTTAGTCTTCCAATCATCAATGGAAGACTTCCAGAGACGTCTCTTACGACTCAGGGAGCATTGAAGCTATAAATCTTGTAAGTACCGGATGATAACCGTTGAAGATCTCAATTCTGAGCTTCTCAATAAAATATTTCAGATAGCCTATGCCCCTTTGAGCCCGACCTCCGACATATATATGTTTCCAGAATCAGACATAGAGAGATCTGTACGTATTAAGCAATGCCGCTCCTGGTCAAACCAGACGTTAATTCCCCTCACCTTAAATTGCGAGCTGGCTGAATCGAATGACTGCGGAGCCCGACCCAATACCTGCATCATCATAGTAGCTGGTATAGTTAGAGCTCATACATTTCGAGGCTAAGTTAGTTATTATGTTTAGCATAGATAACGCGTAGTGCAAATATCAATCAGAATTAACTCGACGGGGCCAGCGACATATCGACAATTTACCCCAAACAGTGTGGTGCGAACAGATGTATGTCCTGATGCCCCATCCAAATGTAGAAACATACAGAGTATTACCCCAGCGATTACCATTCTCAGCGGGCTTCTTAGGGCCATCCGCTTGTAGTACTAATAGGGTAATTTTTAGATTTGTTACTCTTGCAGACTGCAACAAAGCAGTTATTAACCCTGGATAATAATACATGTATAGGTGTAAAAATTATAATCTATGACTTTTACTACTCATGGCATGGAGTTACCCAATCGTCTATGCTGCTCAATCGCAAAAGATGGAAAATTCTAGGATTCAGCATCTCGAGTCTCGTGAGGCCACATACGAGCTTCTATCTGATAGCGGTTATGGCTGGCTCATTATTATTTCGTATTTTACCCTGAATGCTTTTACATGGAGTGTAACGTCCGTAAATTTTCACCCCCAATTCTATTAACTAAGGGTTAATCTTCATATATTTACGAGGCTTTCTAGCATCTAGATAGCAGTTGAGCTTCAATAAATGGCAAACTGTCCTGCTAACGGCATTTTATTACCCAAATAGAGCTTCTCCTGTATTTGTAATAATTTCTACTCTTATATATCCATAATTTACCGAAGTTCCGTGAGTTCCGCATACAAGAGGTTGTCAAACCAATCGCTTCGGCGATTCAACGGTAGCGGTATATCGCGTACCATGCCGACGTTTCCGTTTACATCACAGTTGTCCGTGCAAAGAAGGAACTGGATTTTTGGTGTCACTCTTGGCAACTCCTTCTTTGCTTGTACCACCCAAGGATGTTGATTGTTGAATGTGTGTCCTTGGACGTCATGCATGCTATTCATGTAGATATGGGTTTGATCTTCCAGTAGAGGCGGATCCCAGATCAAAGCCGGATCCCCATCGATTGGAATGGAGTTCCAGAAGCGCTTATTCGCACGCCGCCATGCATTGGCCATCATAAGCCAGTCGACCTTTTCTCTCCAGCTTTCCACATGAGAACGAAATCCAGGGGCGAAGATGGAGTCGAATTGCTTGGAGACTTCCGGTCGTTTATCATTGCAACAGCCTTTTTGAAAGAGGGCGTAGAACTGTTCTAGCCGCTCATTATCGTCAAAATCAACGAGCTGAACTGGGTCATCGAGAAGTATTCCAAACAAACCAGAGTCTGCAGCCTGCTCTTTAGTAGCATGAATACAGATAAAAGTTAAAGTAGCAGACTCAGAGACTCCAGCATACGGCCTCTCTATATAAGTTGCATATTCATCATAAGGGTCGTCCGGACTGTACTCGTTGATTGGTTTCCCATTGATCTCAAGAATCGGACACTTCTGAAAAGTGTCTTTATCTGGCTCTAGGGCGAATGGGTAAAAGTATTCGGCTCTAAGCGAGACTGGCATCATATCCAATCGATAGAATCCCTCTTCAAGATGGTCATACATTGTTTCCAAATAATCCTCATCGTCCCAAATATAGCGAATATCGCAGTTGAGATTATAGCGATCTAGACGAGGTTGGATCCATATCGGTCCTATATTTAATCGAAAGTCTTGCGTAATTAATTTGCCCCATTTCCTGACAACATGTCTTGATTCGCGACAGACTGAGGCAATGAGTGGTAGGGCGGCATTCTGACAAGCCGGCCGTATAGACCAGCATTTTTGCTCTTCGCGGACTTCCACAAGATAAAAGGGGTCATCTCTCTGGACAATTCGACGAGGAAGGCAATAATGCCAAATTTGTAAACGTATCTCTGAAGGTAAGAGGGAAAACTGGGGAAATCCTGGATCTGTTGACGGTGCTCCCATGGCGGGCGAGTAACATATATCTTTAAGTTGGATAGGTGTAAGTGTGTAAGATGGGGGAAATAAAAATTCCAGTGCTGCTTGCGTAGACGGGGTCGGTAGAGCTTAAGTACATGTACATGCACCTTCGATGATTATTACTAAGCTTTCTGTAAGATGTTAGATGAGATATTAATGGCTGAAATGCATATCAAAGTGGGTTTGTATACGAGTTTGATGCCCGGAGCAAGTGGCAGCGGCAGCAATGCCCTCATGGATAGACTTGACCGATAATTGTACTGACTTTTCGCCCCGCTCTGTCCTCACTTGGTGATAGCTTCATCCAGATTGTCAAAGGCGCAATTAGCCAGACTAATGGATGTCTAAACATTTATTTGATAGAACCTCAAGCGCCTTCCTGGCACAAAGGCAAAGCCTATTAGTTGAGATTACGGATTGCAAGAGACTGAACATCTTTGGCCAGTGGACCGGCGTTAGAGTCGATAATTCGGATGCAAGGCCACTAAAACACTCATTTCGACTGAGCGGAAATGTTGAACTCACGAAGGTGCCAGTTGATGTAGGCCATGGTACAGAATTCAATCATAAATTTCTCGCCAACAACGACACATTGGATGTAGCGAAGCTTGGAGCGTAGGTTGGCAGCATCTCTCCGAGCTCTCGGAGACAATGTCGGCAACTCTATCAATGATCGGGCAATAGATAGGGGATGTAAAAGAGGGTGTAAACGTGAGTCACGCCGTTGATAGCAATTGGGACAAACACTGTTGATTGCGGTGGGGCCATAATGATTCTCTGCGGAAAAGTCATATCAATTTCTCTCATCACTATCTATACATATGAACCGCTAATACAACATATCATTCAGGCGACGCACATGCGAGGAGTCGCCAGAGCCTATCTGGTGCGATTGGCACTTCCTCACATCTTTAAGCATGAGTTCCAGCCGACGGCGCTCCATTGCTGCTGTTAAAGTGAGGGCTCTTTTGGCCGTTCGCAGCTCGAATAGCGCTATTCTTCGCCAATCCGTTGTGGCATCCGTTGAAAACAAGCTCACTAATGCCAGGATATCCCTTAATTCCCGTAGCCTTCTCTAGTATGGTGGCTAGATCATCCGATACTTCGCGGAAGATACCAATCTGGCGTCTAATGATTTCCTTTTCGGTGCAAGTGCTCATGTGGCCGGCGATGTTGTTAATGAATCGCTCCTTGGCGGCATCATCAAAAACTCTTTCCCAAAGGGCGCGAGGTTGGTTGAAGTCCTCTGGTCGGATCTCGGACAGGAAAGTAATAGCCCTACCGACGAAAGCACCGTGAGTCTGATCTAGGTTTGTCTTGCGCTCCTTGAAGGAAATTGGCTCAATGGATGAGAAATAGTTTGGCCTTGAACCCTGGTTATAGAAGGCCATGGCACCATCTCGCTGGAAGTTGGCCATGTGATAGCCTGTGCGAGGCGCATTGACGGGAAGTTGTTGGTAATTTGGTCCAAGACGATGACGCTGAGTGTCGGGATACGAGAACAAGCGGCTCTGAAGAACAGGGTCGGCAGAGGGCTCGATTCCTAATTGATTCACTATTAGTATTTTCTCATACCTAGTCTGTGTCATGGGAACATTGACTTACCAGGAACAAGATGAGATGGGCTAAAGGCAACTTGCTCAATCTCGGCGAAGTAGTTCTTCACGTTCTCATTCAAGCAGAGCTCTCCAACCTTGCGGAGAGGGAACTGGGCTTGGGGCCAGCAGTGGGTAAGATCAAAGACGTTAATCTTCTGGGTCTCCCACAGCTCTTCAGCTTCCTTTGGGGTCATGGTCTGCACACATAGATCCCACTGAGGATATTCGCCGCGCTCGATGGCTTGGTAGAGATCCTTCTGGTTGGCATCTGGAGAACGCTTTGTCGATTCTTCCTGAGTCAGGAATCCGGCGCCCTGCTTCGAGCGGATATGGATCTGGCAGTACACCCATGAACCTTGCTTGTTGACAAACTTGAAGGTGTGTCCGCTATATCCATGCATACGGCGCCAGCTATCAGGAATACCACGATCGCCAAAGGTATACATGACTTGGTGGACAGACTCAGGGTTCTGGCAAAAATATTCCCAAAAGTTGGTAGAGTCATCGCTGCTACCGAGATGGCTCGCGGGGTGTCGCTTCTGGGTGTGAATCAAGTGAGGAAACTTGGCAGGATCTCGAATGAAAAAGACGGGCGTGTTATTTTGAACAAGATCCCAGTTGCCCTCCTCGGTGCGAAATTTGATAGAGAAGCCTCGAGGATCTCGAGCATGGTCATGAGAGCCGCTTTCACCACCAACAGTTGAAAATCTAATGGTGATGGGGCATTCCTTGCCTTCAGCGGAGAAGATGTCTGCGAGGCAGAGATCGTCGAGCGGATTGGTGGTTTTGTAGTAACCGTGGGCACCACCGCCCTTTGCGTGGACAACTCTCTCGGGAATTCTCTCTCGGTCAAAATGAGAGAGAAGATCAATTAGGTGAAAGTCCTGAAGCAGTAGAGGGCCATTCTCTCCAGCGCGTTGAGTTTCTACATACAACAGTTAGTACAGTCGGATACTTTTAAAAGTTGACAATAGTATATATGCGATGATAAAATGACATACCAAAAGGATGAGGAATTGGTGCTCCATTACTGGCTGTATACACAGTTTGCTGAGATGCAGTGTTGCGATCGTCAATGTAGTTTAGGTGCAAGTCACCTGTACAAGTCATTAGTATCAATTGCATAAAAGTTAGAGATGTACTGTTGCATCTGCTATACATACCATTCTGGCGGCCTGACACGGCGTACGATGTAGAACTCATGGTTCAAGTAGGTTGTAAGTCTTTCTTTCTAAGAGAAGGAAATACAGATAAGATGATCTGAATGATTTTTTGATTCCAATGCCTCTCACTAGCGAGCAGCTTCCAGTCCTTTTATACATGATCATCACCCAAATGAGGCTCGCAATATCATTGTCTGTCGCTTCGGCCGAGAGTCATCCGTGTAAGTGATGCCGGTGACGTACCTGCGCCATCCGGCTCAACCATGTGGCTGCTCAATCATCATCGATGCCATTGGTTCGTGTGGCTCAACCTTCGCTGGTTGTCAGCGAATGTGGCAAAGCTCGCCTCGGCCGACCTCGCCGGGGATGAGGCTAGTCCATCTTCAGGAACAGATGGCGAGGCTTTACCTGCTTCGTGCAATTCGAAGCGCTCATGTACTTGTTCACGCTCACATACCGAACATTTGGTAAGCCCTGTCCATCCGTTCGAGTGCCGGCAGCCTCATAATGTTTTCAAGATAGTAATCAAGATGTAGAATTTCACGGCAGTTACGTCGGTTGGATGATGACCTGATGATTCGTACATACGAAATACACCCGATGCCAGATGATGCAACAGGTCCAGGCAGCAACGCAGTGTATGGAAACGTGAAGGAAAATTCTGACGGATCAATTTGATATAGCTGTTCTAACTCTAGTAACTCTCACACGAATGCTATTGCTGAACTTCGAAATTAGCCACTCTGCTGGAGCTAAAAGCTGTCGTGTCAAGCTGTGCAACGATAAACCGTATCATTGCCATGCTTAATTAGATATATTTCGGAGTATACTTATACACTACAGAGGCAGGTAGATGTGTTCCTTGAATCATGAAGACATATCTGAGCTGCTTCTATTCGAGGACTTTGGATAATGTCGGCAGCTCCACTATGAGGTTTAAGTCTATTAAACGGATAAAAACTTGCTTCGGTCGATGGCAATGCTTAACCGTATTCTCGTACTTGGCGTAACGATGGGCCCCAAAGGGCAAATATTAAGCTACTGTAACGATGCTCCGTTCTAAATCTACCGATTGGTAACTGAGTTGACCACTTGTTTATAGATCATCGCCAATTGGTTCGGCATTGGCACCCAGTACACCGTCATCCCCCCACGACGGCTACTAGTATGCTATTGTGCTCTCTGGCTGATTCTATGTATATAGGTGTAAATTTTGACAAGTCAAGATTTTCCTCACTTTGATGGAGAGTAGCTGGGCAGAATGTGACGCTCAGTACAGCATATCTTGAACAGGCGCATCCGTATCATTTCCAGTCTCATATACAACTACATATTCACTGTCAACAATCGAGAAATGCATAAATAAGACTTACCAACATAAATATTGAAATATTAATATTTTTAAATATGAAGCTATTGGCAGATCACTCGTCTCAGACCAAAGTTTCTCACTCGCTATAACTTATAACTTCTCACCCTCGGCGCAGGCCACGAACAAGAGTTCTATAATTAAGGTACCATCTACATTGAAGATTACTTGTACGAGATAAAGTAACAACACTTGATGCTTCAGATCTAGGCTAGATTAGCGAATGTAGCGATGATGCATTCTCTCTACATAGAGCTTTTATACGGGAGTTGAATATCGACACTAGCCCAATCAAGGGGATTGTAGCCAATAGCCGTCCACAGCATGAGGCTATTCCCCAAACAGTAGTCGACAGCGAGCAGACCGAAGATGTGAATGACATCACAATGCAATTCTTCAAAGAGACAATCAACTTCCAAGAATTAACTGCGTGTTCGATATATTGAATAGAAACACGCGGATACTCAAATCAGGCAGCCATTATAGGACAAGAATGAGAGAAGACGGAATAAGAAAAATTGCATAAGTATGTAGAGAGCAAATATGAGCTGTCTCCTGAGACGACGCAGCTCTTTTGACATTAGTCTAACATTGAACGTATTGCCCACAATCCGCTGGGGCTGAAATAAATACGACTTACACTCTCGCCTATATCTTCTACTTTCTTTAATTTTTTAAATACCTCTATTACTTATCTTTAATATCTCATCACGGTCCCGCCCGGTGTCTGCTGATTCATTTGCAATAAACGACCGCCATTAATATGATCACGAAGAACGTGATTGAGGTTGAACCTCGCCTCCGAAGAGCGAGTTTGCCAGTTGCTCGCGACCGGACGACTGAGAATCCACTCGGAAGTAAACTGTTCCTCCATTGACCGTTGCTCATCGTATATCTCAATCTCTCGCTTCGCTGCACTGTCCTCATCAAGCTCGGGAGAGAAGCGCGCATGAGCAATAGGATAGTAAGTAAGGGTATCCCGGTTGATCCAACCGCTGTTGAATCGAGAGGGTTTCGCGTAATAGCAAACAAAGCCCTGAGCGTTTGTCTCTGGTATTAGCATCGAGATGATCCGCAGCGCCGGGTTGGGATATCGCTCGATCCTATCAGTCGAGAGCAGGTTATGGCTAAGTTCCATCTTATGCAGAACTTTGAGGCTGGCAGACAGCACGAAGCCATTGAAGAGTCCTTGTTCTCCAATCTGCTTCATCAACTGCGCGATCCAGCGGAGCCAAGACGGCTGAGGACTGCATTGTCCTGTGATGTATAGGATAGGCAAGAAACTCTTGTCCATCTCTTCGCTGGCAACAGGCGCATCTGTGGAATATGTGCCATTGGGCAGCGTCCTTAGGCTATTGTTTGCCGTGTGGGTTGCTGCAAACCGCATGGTTTGGTAAAAGTATATGTAAGCCTCGGATTCCATCTTCTTCGCGTCGTGGTTTTTGTCATAGAGGCAGAGAGTCCACATTATGCGTGCCATGACAAAGTTGTACATAGCCCCAGAAAGGCATAGGTTTGGTGGTAACGCCAAGAAAGGAGACGGGGGAATAGGGAAATGGTATTCTTCTGGACTCTCGAGACTGGCCAGGGTTGCCGTATCTGCTTCCAAGTTGGGATGAAGATGGCCATGGACATCCTTCCACTCCCGTAAATTACGTTGCAGTCGGTAGACCTTTTCTAACAATACGGATGGCTCTTGGCGCACCGGTGTGAGAGTCCATACTTCGTTATGAACTCCAGAGTCAATGAGAATCTGTAGCAAGCTACGCTGCAGAAAGGAAGGGCTTTGCGCAATGTACCCTGTAGTCGTCGTACGGCCAACAGAGAGCAGCATCCCGGGAAGTGGCACTGCCATGTAACAGGTCCACGTGAGAGTCTGCAGGGCAGTTCCCAGAGAGTCGAGTACAAGGTCATCAACATGTGCCGGCGTATTAGTCTTGAGGGCTGTAAAGTAATAGTTGGCGGTGCAGACATGGCTGTATGCCGCAAGGATGTTGCTTGCAAAGCACTATAGTCATGTTATTAAACCCGCGTATTAGATAAGTTGATCTACTGGCCCTTTCCGGCCGGGCTTTCAGCTCAAGCATCATTTTACTTACCTCAAAGTAGGCCATGAGAACTAAGACGGCTGATAAAACCTCTAATTGTTTCTCGGCCTCATCTAGCTGACTTGACAATTCCTGCAGTGCTTGGGTGTATCCCTGGACGGCAATGACCTTGGTGTCTAGTCCGCGGGCCTGATCGTTCTCGCCAAGCATGGATATCATGAGAGCAGCACGATGCATACAGCCTAGAGCCAGCAACCCCCGCTGGGCATACTCGAGACACCAGGCCTCGTCACAGAGACGATCCCTCCAGAATGGCAAGTGGTCAGCCGGGAACAGCATCGGCAGCGTCCGGAAGAAGAACTGGTGATACGCCAAGACCTCCCTGGAAGCAGCACAGGGACGCTGCGACAGCCGTGGATTGCTTGGCAGGCCAACCAGGGGCAGGCCATCATGGCGGAACTGAGGCCGGGGCAGGATGCAGGCGGCGGGATGAGTGGACGGAGCGGAAGCCGGGCCGGACGGCGGGCCGGACGGGGTGGAACCCGGAGGACCCTGCGGCGAGGAGTGAAGGCGGTCTGAGCGGACATCGTCATCTTCGACGTCTGCCGGCGAGCTCTGCTGCGACTGAGACGCGCGCGGCGGCATGCGCACGTCGATGTGCCGCTTGGGCGCGTATCCCGCACACTCGACATTGGCAATGGTGCAGCGGTTGCAGGCGGGCTTCCGCTCGTCGCACTTGACGCGCCGGGCCCGACACGTGAGGCAGCCAGTGCGTGTGCGTCTCTTAATCTCGCTCATGGTTTGAGAGGGCTCAGCTCAGCTCAGCTCAGACAAGGGCTCCTTGATTCGTTGCGCCTCCCAATCCTTCCAGTCACGGCGAGGATGTTTTGCTCGAGCGAAGCGAGCTAAGCGTCAGCCCAGCCCTACGGAGTCGCGGAGTCGCGGAGCGTTTGCGTTCATTAGGTAATTTTTGGAGACGTTCAAGCATCTGGATAGGATTGGGGAATGCGGGGAGTTCCGTGTCTTTGCGAGCGTAGCGTGCTTAGACGATATAGCCGAAGCTGCCGAGGCTGTAAGATCTCCCTCCGTACAGAGTGGATGGAGACCCTGAATGCTCCTCTGTAAAGTCCGAGTCCTACAGCAAACTCTTTGGTATGATGCTTGCTTTAGTTGACCTAGTTGCTTGATAGAGGCGGGATTACCGAGCGCATCTTCTCCGCATTTCCTCATGTGGTAATTTTAGTGCAGCTCTATGTCTGGATCCGTATTCAGTGTTGCTGTATAACTATAAGCTGTTTGGTCCCTCTTAGCAGTTTGGAGAAGAGATAACATCCATTTAAGCCACCAAGCGCCATCTGATCTCTCTCTGTTATAACCCTTTCGTATCTGATCAAGAAGACGCCACAGCGAAGCCTTTATAACCCCGTACCTCGCTGTGCAATGTCTCACTCTCAGATACAAACGGAAAACCGAGAACTACCCTTGAATCAGCCTGAAAACTGGCAGGTTAAATTCCCTCGGTACATGGTGGAGCTCCCTGAACATGTCCACGATGTAAATGTTTCTTATATTGGTATTCAACCCCGATATGAAGAGAACCCTACAAGGGGATTGCATACCGAACTAAATGCTCACGTTACCTCTGCTGCTCAGAGAACGGCCGCCGCGAAAGTCGAGGAATGGATTCGACAGGGAGCTGGAGAACTGTCACCAATTTTATGGGAGAAGATATACGTCGAGGCTGGCTATGATGTTCCGGACACAGAGATATACATTCTTTATTGGATTGATAAGGATATCGCCAAGGCTGCCAACAAGAGCTTGAATCTGCAGCAGCTTCATAAAACACTATCTCCCTCTGATCAAGACGTAGTCGGCCTATGGAGAGAGTCATTCACAGTTCCCAAACAGAGATTCGAAACGGTATATTCTGGAAACGACTATCAACCGGGTATCGCTTCTCTGGAAGGCGCACACCAAATTGGCCACAAGTTCACCGGCTATTGGGGAGCAGCCCGCGATAGATTTCCAGCATCATCGCACGATCCTTTCGAGACAGAGTATAAACTCAGCCCCCCAAACTTTGAGAAAGATAGCAAAGGCCGCGTCATTGAGGGAGAAAACAAGGTGTCTGTTCTTCATATCCGGTCTGGCCAATATTGGGAGCGGTGCAAAGACGACGAGAGAGAAGCATACGAAAGCACCCTGGAGCCAGTATTAAGAGCTGGTATGACTTATCTGGAGGAAAATCCGGCGGAATCAGGCGACATTGGGTTGCGATTCTCTCGGAACATGACCACAAATCGGCTGCTTCAGGCAGAAGAGGCGCAACAGTTGGCTTCATTGAACGGTATTGGGAGCACAGTAGTGAACGGCTTGACAACCCTTGTCAAGAGCTATGCTGGATATTTGAATGGAACTAATGGTGTAAATGGTGTATACAAAGAAAATACAACAAATGGAACAAACGGTACGAACGGAGCCAGCAACACGAATGGTTCCAATGACAGCAATGGCGTACACAAGACTAACGGAGCAAATGGAGCGCACGAGGCGCATGGCTCCAATAGTTTAAACAGCTCGAACGGCACAAACGCCACAAATGTCAATGGCTCCAATGGTGTCTCCAAAGCAGACAAATTCGGCCTTCTCGTGACAACGAAGCGACGAAGACGCGAGACTTGCAGCAGTGGCTTCTTCCGATCATTGAAGGACATTGAGGCGTGGGCTTCCAAGCACAAGTCGCATCACAAAATCTTCCACGGAGCGCATTCGCACTCTCAGCAATTTGGCAAGGAGACGTTCAAGATGCGGACGTGGCACGAGGTTTCGGCTTTGAAGCCGGGTGAGGTGATGTTTGAGTATATCAATTGTTACCCCAGGACCGGATTGATTCCCTTTTTCGAAGTGTGAGTTGATCTTTGGGGTTGATAGATGGGTAGATTATGAGCATTGAAGTCGTAGCATAGCAATGGAAGCATAGCATATAACGTATTGTCTTTATGGATTGATCCGTCATATCTTTGCGATAATGAGATACTCATGCACTGTTCAACTCGGCCCCAGACAACTTGCCGATACATGTAGCTGGCTTCTATATCAATAAGCTTAAACGTTTGCATGATATATGTATCCCCACAAAAACGTGCCCAAGGTTTAATACATCATGATGACGAAGCAAGCGATGAAATATGTTGCATGATAAACTACAACTAAAGATTTCATGAAGCATCCACAATCCAGAATGCTCATTGTTGGTGCGCAATTAGCCATGTAATAAACACTGAAGCGAGTAATGTAGTAAATGAATGAAACCGGGTATTATTTTTCTCTATCCCATCTGTAAAACTTGAAAGTAAAAACTATGAAATCACTGCCGCTTCGCCTTTTGCTATGCATCATCTTTTAACCATCATCATCCATTTTACTGCTGAGTGGGCAGCAGAACAACTCTGTATTGCACCTTGCCTGCCTCAAGGCGCTCAAATGCCTTGTTGATACCATCTTCCGACATCTCGAACCTCTCAATAACAGGCTTAATCTTGTGCAGAGCAGCAAACTCCAACATCTTGCGGTGAATATGGCGAGAAGCGACAAGAGAGCCGTGGATGGTGATGCCGCTCATGATGAGGGGCATGTAAGGAATCTCCAGGTTGTCAGAAGACACAGAAAGAGGGTAGATGCGGGCGCGAGTGGAGAGCATAGGCAGGATCTTGTCCCACGAGGGCTGAGCGGAAGTGGTCACCAAAAGGCGCGAGATCTTCCAGTCACCGAGCTGCTGATCAACATTGCCGTTGTTCATGGCGACGAATCTGTGCGCACCGAGCTTGGTAGCATCGTTCTTCTTGCTGTCGGAACCGGAAAGGACGACAACGCGGCAACCAAGCTTGGCTGCGAACTGGATAGCAATGTGGCCAAGGCCACCGACACCCATGATACCGACAGTGTCGTTGGAGTTAACATCGTGCAGAGCAGTGAAGACGGTAGCACCGGCGCACTGAAGAGGGGCAGCATCCTCGTCGGTCATATCATCGGGAATGGGGTGGAGGAAGGCCTCTCGCACGAGAGCGTGAGAAGCAAAGCTGCCCCGGTTCATGGCCTCTGCGTCACCGTAGAGAACACGCTCTTTGCAGAAAATATCCTGGCCCTGAAGACAGTCGAGGCAGTGGCCACAGTTGTCGGTCTGGTATCCCCAGCCTACTCGGTCACCCTTCTTGAGGTATGTGACATTGGGGCCGGTCTCCTCAACAACGCCAACACCTTCGTGGCCCAAAGCGCTCTCGCCATGTTTCTAGAAAATTATGTTAGTATTTGTTGAGAATGGCAGTCTTGCATCTGGAATTGAAGTCACTTACATAGTGCACATCGGTGAAGCACATTCCTGAGGCAGTTATCCTCAGGAATACCTGGTCGCCAGTGAGCTGCTCAGGCTTGGTCGCATTGTTGGGCTTGACATGTCCGTCCTTGGCACCAGTGTAGACGGTAAAGGTAGTCATTGTGGTTGTTGTGATTTTTTGTGAGTTCGCGAAGATGTGATTGCCGTAAATTGGTGCACAGAGATAGTTTTGGTGTAAGTGGTTGTTGTTGGTCAATTGATAAACAGGTTATGAGAATGTAGCTGGTTTAAAATGCTGTGAATTATGTGTTCAAGAGGCTGGATGCTGTCGTTTGTTTGTTGCGTGTCTGAATGATGCAAAACGGTTTCACAGCTCCTCATCCCAAGACTTATATACCTGACGTTTCACCAATTTCATCCCGTTTTCATCATCATCAACCCCCTTACATCATGGCGGAAGTTCCCATGCCAATAGTCAGCGACGCCTACAGGAAGCCCCCAAACCTTAGCAGATCCCGAGGCTCCATCAGTGGTCCGCTCCGCTCGCATGATTCGCTTGGATCGGCCGATTGGGCGTGCTGACCTGCTGGAAGCGCCGTCATTCGATTGACTTCAGCTGTCGCCCAGTTTGAGAGCAATTTCTGCGGCAGCTGTTTGTTTACCATTTTGCTTCTGGAAAAGGACTTGCATTTCCGGGGTTCGAAAAGGGAACTGGTCGGAGTTTAGAATGGATTGAAATCAGTGTATTGCAGTTGCAGTTGGCCATGGCTCTTTGCGTCTACTATTGTCAGGGCGTTTTTCTTCCCTTCTTGTTCATTACTCCACGTCCGAACTTTACATGCTGTATTTTCGGTTGTGACCAACACATGCATTCCGCCCTGGGAGAGAGAAGTATTTTGCTGCGATAAAGAAAGAACTATTCATTTCCTAGTTTCGCCGAATTAAAATTCAATACAACTATTTTTGGTGTAATTGATTTCTAATGTCCAATACTCTAAAAATGTTGAGACAAAAATTGAAGCCAAGCAGATCAACGTCTACTGCCCAAATGCGGTCTGGAGAAATCCCGGGATATGACGACACGCAACTTGGTCGGAAGTTTCCGTTCGGCAGTGAAGCGGATTTTCCTCTCTAAGGCTGCTTAGTGAGCAAACACAATTGGAATGGAATGATTCCACTGGATGAGGAGCCCGTCAGATTCGATAAATGATGAAAAAGTTTTAGACGCGGCAAGATTGTCTTGATTGTGCTAGTCGCACCTTTAATGGATGTTTTGACAGAATCCTAGAACCTGCGCTAGCATCAGCAATGGCACTGCCTCCCACGGGTAGCAAAACTCTGACCATCGACAACAAGATGACCTGACGCAATCCTACTTTCGACCTGTCCAACTTGTTCCAGAATTGATACATGATATTTACTTGAGTAATATAGTTGCTATTTTGGATCTAAATCCTCTTTCTCCGGCAGCTTCTCCTTACCAAGAGTTTCCAGGCCCTGCTGCAAATCCCGTGTCAGATCTTCCAACGCTTCAACACCAACGCTCAGTCTAACCAGCCTCTGGTCGATATTAGTGTTTGTCATAGCTCGCCATTCTATCAAACTCTCAACACCCCCAAGGCTCGTCGCATGCTGAAAAAGACAAAGTTTGCTTGGCAGTCGTTTTGCTAGAGCCGCATCCTTGAGAGGAATAGAGAAAACAGGACCATAGCCATTGGGCATCTGTTTCCGTAGCCAGCTATCCTCCTCAGTTGCCTCGGCCTGTAAACTTGCATGCTCAACTTGTTCAACCACTCGATGCACCGTACTGGGTGGATCTTGAAGCTGGCCATGAAGCCAAGATACTAGTGCTGTTGCAGTAACACTTTGTCTTGTAATTCGAAGCTCAAGTGTCCGCAGAGATCGCGTTCCAAGCCAGCTTTCCATGTTACCTGCGACTGACCTCAGATAGACGCGATCGCTATGCAAGATTGAAAGAAAGTCGTGCTTGGGGATTCACAGCCAAAATACCGCACAACATATCAGAATGCCCTCCAAAATACTTTGTGCCGCTATGAAGAACAATATCCGCGCCAAAGTCAAACGGATTCTGAAGCGGCGGAGGCCCAAAAGTAGCATCAACAGTCAAAAAGGCCCCCGCCTTGTCCGCCTTGTCCGCCTTGTCCGCCTAATTTTGTAGATTAATAGCCTCTACAGTCGGGTTAAGTGGTGTCTCAACATGAATTATATCGCCAGGTTGTAACTCAGATGCATCACAGTCGGGAGGTAACGTCTCTAGACCAGTCATACGAGAGACCATTTTGATAACACCATGACAGCCATGGTATCCCTCGCCAATCGCAATGCGATGGGGATTTAAGAGGACGAGAATTGTGTGAAAAGCCGTCAAGCCTACGAATAAGTGAGAGCTGGCCCACCCAATATGGAAGTCAACACAGCTTCGAAGCGAACCATGTTAGGGCTTGTGTAGCGAGCGTGGGCATGAGACCCGAGGGCCCTTTCAGCATCGAGATCTTTGAACGGAATAAGTTCATGCGGATCATCTGCGAAGCGATATATTGTGCTTGTGTGCAGCGCGGGAGTCACGGCATCGCTTTGTCTCCATGCGTAGACACAGCTTAATGAAGGTGTAATTCGCCTGTATCGCTTATCTCGTCTATATTTGTTCAGATCCGTATATATGGGCTGTTCTGGAAGCTTTGTCTCTTCTTACCCTGTAGGCCTGAACAAATGTAGTTGGCTTTTGTTGACGGAGATTTCTGTGCATAACCGAAGCAGTGATATAATTCGTTTGTTTGCCCTTAGGAGACCATCATGGTTATGTAGGGTGTTGTACTTAGTAAACTACATGTGCCTACTAGGTACTAAGGTAGCCACCTTCTTTCCGATGTATTAGGGACTGTAAAGGCGCAGTGAAAATGATATCACTTGCCCCAACACTCCTCGGGATCAAGTACTGCCTATACGCACCCGACGGAATTGGCACCTGGTATCCAGGCGAGTGGACAATGCAGGTCATTATCTAACATCGTCAGTGAACTAAACACATAACATCAGTGCTCTATCATGTTTTCCGCCAACTGAGGGCAAAGAGTTCGAAGATTGTGACACATATGAGTAAAAATGCTGAAGTGTAACACTGTTTATCTTTATTATTATTTGCCAACGTACATGGTGCCTATCCGTTATTGTGACGCTCTATTGGCTACAGCTGACTGAGTTAAAGAGAGTGGGTATATACAGCCGGCACAACAAGTGAGGTAGTTACATGTATCCAGGATGAAACATACCTTAGGTATAGTAGGTACCGCCAACGAGACACAAAAGTGTTGATTTAGCAACACTTTCACTACCAAGAAGCTGGTCTCTCAAATGTCTACCATGACAACCACGGGTATTTGCTATTCACCTACTCAATATGGGACAAGAGATATGTACTGAAGAGTCAACCCGATCTTCCCAAATCAAATTTCAGAGGGCTGAGCCACACGAATTGGAGAAGGGTCTGTATAGGTATTTGTAATTTATCACACATAAAAGTTGAAGTTTCTGTGAGTGAATTATCAGACATTAAATTTCCCAGCCTTGAAGTTTGTTGCACTAGATCTGAACTGTATCTATAGGGGCAAGTTGCTCTTGCTCGGACTTTTGGTGCCCAAAGTTTAAAGCTCCAGCTTGTAGATAGGGGCTATGTTTATGATTAGGAAATAAGGCTGATAAAACTGTGATGGCAGGTTCAGCAAAAGACTAAGCGCGCCCTATGGTGCAAACTTCAGAATTGCTTCTGGGCTCAAATTGGCAGGAACAGCCGATTAATGAAACTTTGAGAGATTCAGGCCACGTCACGGATAGAAACATATTCATATGTTCAGATACAAAACGCAGCGATAATCCCAGGCTATGAATTGTTTGAAAGAGCCGGCTAATACATCTTTCAACCCTTTCCACCACACCAGCTAATCCTTTGCAATATGGCAAACACTCCGGCGGCAGCTTCTTCTCCGGCGATAACACGGTTCGATTCCACTGAGAAAGCGCTGTGTTTACCCGAGATCCTCGACTTAATATTTTCATTCTGTTTGGAGGCAAACGACTTGAGGACCTTGTCCAAAGCTGTCCAAGTAAATCGGTTGTGGTTTGAGTGCGGGACGGAAAAGCTATGGACAAGTACAGAAGCTACGCCCAACCTTCTACGAGTGCCAAAGGACCGGCAACAAATGTATGCCTCCAAGATTCTCACCATTTCTTTTGATTACACCATTGCGAGAAGATATTACGACGCATTCAAAGACCTCGAATTCCGCCGATTGCGGGAGCTGGACATTTTTAGCTATGGCCTAGATGTCAGAGAGATGGAGCTATACTGCGCGCCATCGCTGCACAAAGTCAAGTTTGATGGTTTATTTGTCCAAATTTCTACGCTTGGCTGCTTGCGCAATTGTCGGGAACTAAAGTCGATGCAACTTCGCGTGTGGAGAGGACTCACGCTCCAACTTGTTTTGGATGTTTTGAAGCACCTACCATTGTTGCAAGAGGCCAATCTCTCTCATGGGCCAGTAGGCAACACTACCATCGGCGCTATAAGCGGCGATCTTCTTCTTCACTTGGCACAGAGCAAGTGTGTGACCAGCTTGAAACTTCCATGGAGCTGGTCAGCTACTGCGGTAGAACAGGTTGCAATCGCAAAAGATGATATGGGATTCACGTCCTTTCCCGTACTTGAATCTCTACATTTGGTTGCTACAGCAGCGGCCATCGAAGAAGCTGTTCCTCTATTGAGAAATCTTACTTCGCTTAACCTATTGCTGGAAGATTCGGATTATGGTGCGCTATGGCACATCACGGGCTTGACTGCCATGACCACTTTATCGTTGACGTTCAGAAAAACCATCAAAATTTCGGCAGCAGCAATAATTGCATTGAGTGCTCTTTCAAAGCTTCGAACTCTCATCATGAAGCCTAAGCAGCGTAGCTCTAATGACACCCCCATCGTTATAGAGACGGCTTTCTCGAACGATGACTGTGAGATAGTTGCTTCTCATTGGCCAGACCTTCGTCACTTGTCACTGCAACTGGTGTGTGCCAAACTGTCTACCAAGGGTTTATTATCTCTTGGTCGTCATTGCCGAAGCTTGGACTTTTGCGAGACCAGTCAGGATATCAATCTTGACGACTTATTCTCAGATGGCTGTAATGGCGACGCCTTATTTCCACAGCTTAGAACGTTGCATTTTACCCAGACAGTGGACGGTCGAAATGATATTCCCAGGTACGTTTTGATGTATAGATACTTTACCTATCTTCATCATACATATACCTACATCCACCTGAGTTATTGGAATTGAACACATGACTAACGTGAGACTTCAGCCATCCCAGTATCGTCGAAACTGTGCTCTTACTTGAATGCCATTTCCCCATGCTCGAGGAATTACAAATCTCATGGGAGATGGATAGATGGCGCACGTACTACCACCTGGTTCTTTCTATATGGAGAGAGAGGAAACGAAAACGTTTAGTCCGCAGTCATTTGCTGGGACATTTGTGGGACGCACAGATACCCGAGATTGACGAATACATGTAGTATTGGGAATATTGATGCGCAACAAGGGTAAACGTACCTACTAAGGTACCGTCTTCCTCTACCAAGGGCTGATATAGATAGGTACCTTACATATCTTTGGCAGAGGAGTAGCCACAAACGAATAAATATTATCTTCTTAGACATCTTTCTTATATGTTATTTACTAAGTACATATAATAATGCCAGGACGTTATCATTGACACCACATAGCCTTGAAGTAAAATACGGGATTGGATGCTACAGTAGTAAAGGGCGGGCACATAATATACATGCACAGAACTTAGTAGAAGCAGGTACCCCGGCCCTGACAGGTTCCCAGGCGCCTTATCCGCTGTAAATCCCCTAATCATCGCCGATAGGTTCCCGCTCCTGGCGCCACAAAAGGCCCCGTGCTTATCGTGATTGTACCCCAGCTTACTGTACCTGTACCGGAATGTCTCTGCTGCGCCCCAATCCGGGGGAGCATGCGCGCAACTCCGTGCGACTCGACTTGACGCTCAACATCCCCAACCTCTTTCTCTCGCACCGCCTTTTAACGCGCCCTTCGCCCTCAACTCTCTCCTCTCCTCCTTTTCCCTCGTTCTCGTCGCAACCATGACACGGCGCGTGCCTTCTTCTCTGTCCCTCCGACAACAAGCGCCTGCTCAGGCCCAGTCCAGCCTCTCCTTTCAGGCCCAGTCCAGCCTCTCTTTTCAGGCCCAGTCCAGCGTCTCCGCGCAGTCTTCCGCCTCCTCCTCGTTTGCCCCGACCCCGGCCTCGGCTTCGGTTCACGCTCAACAAGCTGCCTCTCCCCTGGCTTCCTCAAAGCACTTTGTTCTCGCAGACATGGACGGTCGCCCGCCTCTCGACAACCGCGCCTGCATGAACTGCATCGCCAAGCTCTCTGCGAGCGAGGTCGGCCAGGTCAACTTTCACGTGGACGAGGAGAACAAGTGCAAGCTGTGCGCCGTGAGGGATCTCAAGCCCGAGGCCTTCACCAAGCCTTTTCTTGACTTCTTGCGCGAGAACCCGACTGTCTTCCATACCGTCGACTACTTCAAGACCAAGCTACGCCAGTCTGGCTATGTAGAGGTATGCGCTCGTGACACCTCCTCCACCCCCCGTAGTACAAGATCCAACGCTGACAAACTCCTAGCTCCCCGCGCGCGACTCCTGGTCCGGCAAGATCCAGCCCGGCGGCAAGTACTGGGTCACTCGCAATGGCAGCTCCATCATCGCCTTTGCCGTCGGCAAGTCCTACAAGCCTGGTAACGGTGTTGGCATGATTGCCGGCCACATCGACGCCCTGACAGCCCGACTCAAACCCGTCAGCAAGAAGCCAACCACGGCCGGTTACGTCCAGCTCGGTGTTGCCCCCTACGCCGGCGCCCTGAACCAGACCTGGTGGGATCGAGACCTGAGCATCGGCGGCCGAGTCATTGTGCGCGATGAGAAGACGGGCAAGACCTCCAGCAAGCTCGTCCAGCTGGACTGGCCTATTGCCAAGATCCCCACACTGGCACCGCACTTTGGTGTCGGTATGATGGGCCAGAACAACCCGGAGACACAGGCTGTCCCCATCATTGGATTGGACAGCTCGGATGGCTCCAGTGCCGAGCTACTTGGCTCTGTTGGCGCCTTTGTCAACACCCAGCCCCCGAAGCTGGTCAGGCTCATCTCAAAGCAGCTTGGCATCACGTCCTACGACTCCATTGTCAACTGGGAGCTTGAGCTTTTCGACTCCCAGCCCGCTTCCGTATTCGGCCTGGACAAGGAGTTCATCACCGCCGGAAGAATCGACGACAAGCTGTGCTCGTGGTCCGCTCTCCTGGGTCTTCTCCACTCCACGGAGCGAGACGAGGACAGCTACATCAAGCTGGTGGCCCTGTTCGACGACGAAGAGGTTGGATCTCTGCTGAGACAGGGCGCCAGGGGTAACTTCCTGCCCTCCACGGTCGAGCGCGCCGTCGAGGCCCTCAACCCCGACACCTACGGCCCTGGTCTCATCGGCCAGACCTTTGCCAAGTCCTTCCTCCTGTCCGCCGACGTCTCTCACGCCGGTAACCCCAACTTCATTGGCAACTACCTCGCCGAGCACATCCCCAAGCTCAACGTCGGCCTCGTTGTCTGCGGCGACAGCAACGCCCACATGACCACCGACGCCGTCTCTTCCGCCATTCTCCACCGCGTTGCCAATCTGTGCGGCGCTCAGCTGCAGGACTTCCAGATTCGAAACGACTCTCGCAGCGGTGGCACTGTCGGCCCTATGCTGTCCAGCGCTATGGGTGTTCGTGCTGCCGATGCTGGTCTGCCTCAGCTGAGCATGCACTCGATCCGTGCTACGACCGGTGCCCTGGACCCTGGCTTGGGTGTGCAGTTCTTCAAGGGCTTCCTCGATTTCTGGGAGCAGGTTGATGGCGAATGGGAGTAATGGTAAAGGAGATAGGTAGAAGTAATATTAGATATGTACAGAGTAGATCAGAGCATGTTTTGCATCAGGATGGGGGCCTAATATAGATGAGATTAGAATCATGTCACTCATGAATTTAATACAGCAGATAGACGCTGCTAATACTAATTGATTCCAAACAATGTGATTCAACGCTATGCTGTGTCTCCGTCCCACTACTACCTTACTACACATTACCAATTCGCTATATATCATCCCGAACCCAAATTTTTCTCCTTTTCCGTCACCATGCAGACCGTCCCAGCAACTATGTGACCAAATTTTCCCATCCAATCTATTTTCTCCTAAATATCCATGCCCCAACTTGGCAACCCAACACTTTCCCAGGAAATGTCATCTCAAGATAGAAGCATATCCCACTCGTTATCCGCGTCTGCTATATTGCAATACTCTCATCCCATCCGTCCGTCCGCCCAACCATACACACCAAGCAATTATTATAACAACAACTCGTCATTCGCACACACACACAAAAAAAAAACCTCAATCATAGACATTAAGCTGCGTTCCCGCTATTCTGGGGTCGCATTTCCGACAAGCTGCCGCTGTCATCTTCATCATCATCTTCGTCATCGTCAAAATCATCGCTCGGACCAGCTACACCAGCCGCATCCCCAGTCCCGTCGGCGGGCTTCCGCTTCTTCTCGAAATCCTGCTTATGCGCCTCTGCCAAAATCTTAGAGAAGCTTCTGTGGATGGGAGAAGGAACGATGTCGGCGCGGCGCCGAAGGCTTCCGCTCTCAGGGCCGGCAACAGCAGTAGAACTGGCAGAGTCGTAGAAGCTGGGGTGTTCGGCCGGCTGTGGCCTTGGTGGCTGCGGCTCTGTCTGGCGCTCCTCTTCCGCCGATATTATCGGGCTGGATTCGGCGCTGGCGCGCTCCAGCAGGGGCTCGATGTGATAGGGGAGAGGAACATCGCGAGAAGCCTTGTACTGCGCTACGTTGGCGCAGTGCTCGTTTTCTACACGCAAGAGCGACCATATGCCTCGGCGGAAAACTTCCATGAAGCTCACCATGAACGAGATAACAGTAGAATGCTGCGAATCGTGGGCGAAGATGGCATAGAAAATCCACGAGAATCTGAGTATAGGGTCGACAGTCATAATAACGTAATAGATCCAGCGGTGTTTCAAAGCGAGAATATCGCGGAGAGCGGTATGTCGGCTCTGAGGCTGAAGTAGAGAGAAATCCATAAAGAGATCCCAAATAGCTACCGTCATCTGTCAGTATATGAGAGTCTTGGCCAGGTAGAACGAAAACCACTTACAAGTATATACACCATTGATCGTTGAAAAGGTCACAAATAAAGCAAGGTTAGAGTGGCTCTGATGAATTCGGTAGAGGGATAGACAAAGGTAAGACAATATAGTGGCGGTATATTTGCCGCAATTGACTAAATGTGGAAAAATGTTACGTGTATCTTTATAACGTCGAATACACTGGAGAAAGCGCCATATTGCCGGGAGCGTCGTCAGGAATCCGAGCAACCGGGAGCTGGTCGAGTTGCACTGCCCAGGATTATCCCAATGATTGGCATACAAGCAAAAGAAAAGCTCTATGTTCTGTCCAGTATCCCAGTCAATTCTTGCCCCATCATAGTTCAGCGACGAGGACCACTTACCGCCATCGAATATGTCAAAGAACAATACATGTCCCCCAGAAAAAAATCACGAAACTCCACAGGATAAAATCCAGACAAGAGAAGACGCCACTATCGCAGGGTTAGCATCGCCAGGCACGATATTCTTCAACCAGAGGAGCCCAAGATACTAACATGTGAATATGCAAGCCACCTGCGACTCTTGTGTGCAAGCACAGGGGCAGGGAAGAGAATAACAACAACCGTTAGGCCAGCCAGCAGAACGGGGTAATATAGATACATGGCATCGTCACCATATCTGCTAAAGTTGGCCCACATAATAACTCCAAAAAGCAAAAGCATTGCCGAAGGGAATTCAGAGAGCTGACGCCAATCAAGCTGACTTCGCTGGTCAAATTCAAAAATAAAGGGGTAATTCACCCTGTTCCGTAGCCAAATGGAGCAGTTGATGCAGAAGAGAGAGAAAAGCATGAGCATAAGGAAATAGCCGCCATATAGCTGCAATAGATAACTTGTTTGGAGACTCAATGTCGGATCATTGTCATTTAGCAATTCAGTGCCATAAACGAGACCCTGGATGCTGAATACAGCTCCCATACCGATGAGGATGCCGTTAAGGAACGAGCTGCCAGACTCATCCTTGGGCTTTCTGTGCAGCTTTCGCAGCTTGCCAACCGCAAGTTTCTGATTTCCACGCTCAAAATACCTTGCGTAGAGATCTTCGACCGATTTGATGTGACCTTCTAGAACATCGCTATTGACAAACCAAGCCTTTTTGACCTTTTCATTCATGTAGCGCATAGGAGGTCGAGCGTTGACAGCTTTGTCATACTTCTTATTGAGCTTTCGAAAGGCCGTGCGGTTAAGCATGGCATATGATTTGAGCAATTCCAGGCTGCGATAGAACTCTTGCATCGCGAGCTTCAGCTTTCGCTTTGCCGTTCGATATGCCACTTCATTGTCTACAGGCCGCCGCACATAGTCCATGCGATCGTCCCGGGGCCTGCTCCCAGCCGCTAGATGTGGTGTTTGGGGCATGTTCTGGAAGCCTTTTGAATTTGGTCCGGGTGGGAAGATCTTATTCTTCAATGGATGTATCCAGGCATTGGCCTTGTCAGGGTTGCCTTCGCCAAACTGTCGATTCGAGGTCCCAGAAAATGAGCGATTTGTCCTCTCGTTGTTTATTTCTTGAATGCGCCGGTTGCGCATCTCATGAAGCTGCTCTCGCAGCATTATCAGCCGCTGGCCGGCTCGATCCTCGTTCTTCTTATAAAACGTCTCCACCTTTTCCAGCTCCGAGTCGAGGAATGAGTAAAACTGCTGTTCCCGCTCCCGAACAAGATCAAGGCTTTGGCGCGGAAGGCCTGTTATTCGAGCAGATTCCCTAGCGCTAGAAAAGATGCGGCGAAGTCGATCATCGGCGGTGTCTGTTGGTACCAACGTCGGTAGCGTCCCAGAGCTCAAGGGGCCCGACGAATTTGACCTGTGGAAATTGAAGCGAGCACTTTTCCTTCCAGGACTGAACGACTGTTTGGCGCCAGGAGATGATGATGTTGTATAGATGGCGGGGGCAGGGAGCTCGAATTCGTCGTCGTCACCATCACCTTGGTTGTCACTCTGCTTGCCGTTTTGGTCCTTGTCCTGGCCACCCTGTTGGTCTTCGTCGTCACCGTTTTGGATACGGCGTGATAGTTGCTGAGGGTCCGCGGGGGGTGTGGGCACAAAGCTTCCATACCCCAGACTGTGACCATCGCTGTTCAAGGCCTCGTCTTCCGTCTGCTCTGCGATGGCGACCGGTTCTGATTGGCCATGCCATCTCGAGCTTCTAGGAGCATCATCAGAGGGCCGAGAGGTTTCGAAGCGAGAAGACGGTTTGGGAGAAGGCTCCGTATGTGGCTCTGCTATTGAGAAAAAGGTCGGGGTGCGTCGTGAACTAAGAAGTCGGGGCGTAGAGCTGGAAGTTCTCTGGATGGCAGAGGCGACAGCTTTGACGTATTTCTTGCCCGCCTTGTAATTGAGATACTTGATTCGCCATTCTGTATGGTTGGTAACACAGGAGAGAGGGAAAAGTCAGCAATCTGATGTCTGATGGTTGCACAACCAAGCTCCTTTTTTTTTTCCTTTGTTCTTCTTTTTCCCCTTTTGCCATTGGTGGCAACTCCAAACAGCTACAAGAACAAAGGGCCGAAGACAAAGAAAACCAGTGAGAAACCAGTAACAGCCAATCAAAAGACCAAAGACAAAAGCAAATGTTCAGCTCTTACCAGGAACCGCCTCGCGCTCAAGCTCTTTCGCAAACTTCATGGTGTTACGCAGAGCCCTACCTCTACCTTGTGCCTGACCGGGGTTCGTCTGCACTGGCGATTGTGCACAGGTCTCTCTTCCAGGCCAGGCGCAGGGGCGACATAAAAGTGCACTCGCAATTCGTCGATCGAAGCCCTTGCTTCTTGGTGACTATGTCTCAGCGGTACAAGCTCCAGGCACAGGAATGAGATGGGATTGGGATGGACCTGTGAGAATCCGCCTTGGAGACACGTGCGAAGCCGCTGTCTTGGAGGTTTGGGAGGGGCCCGCTTTTTTCCAGCAGGTATCCCTGACGTCAAGACGCTAAAAAGCGATGAGAACAAAATGACTGCACGTAACAGAACCGATTGTCTCAGTCAGGTAGCTGCTGTGCTTGAACTGCTCTATTGTTTCTGTTTTGTTTCAGCCTGTCTCTGATATTGAACTCTTGCTGAATTTTGTTGCGGTTCACTCAACTTACTCAACCTACCTGCTTATATATGAAAGAGACCCTTTCTTTTTTGCTGCATCAAAGAGCGGTGGACACGAAACGCCGGTTTATTACGAAGATGACCCCCTTGCCTTGATCTTATCACCACGCGGCGGTTGTTCCCGAGCGCCACCGCTTCTCCGTCTCCTGTTCAGCTTCAGCTTCGGGTTCAGCTTCGGACTCAGCTAAACAAACACCACATATGTAGTGAGCAGATTTTGCGTTGAAAATGTTGGCTTCAAAGTCGTTCTTTCTTGAACAGATGCACAGATGCGACGCAGTGAGAGCCTTTGTCTGACGATGCTCAGCTTTCTGTGGCTCTCGCATCAGGTATATAAATGCCCATGGGATCGAGGCATCATGAAGATAGTATACATAGATCACATTCCAGTTAGTACCACGAAACAAGTATCAGCCATCACAGGATTAGAGACCGAGAAAGAAACAGCCCCCAAGTAAAGATTACCTCGAAAGCGACAGAAACAGCCCCCAAGTAAAGATTACCCCGAAAGCGACAGAAACAACATGTGTCACTACCATCACGAATATCACTTTTGTCCATGCAGAAATGCAAACTGCAAGACACCCAGTGGCGTATGCTGCAAAGACTTCCCACCGTCCAAGAGCCTTGCTCAAGGTCTTAAAGGTCATTTCCTCGATAAGTGTAGTGTCGATGACGGTATGTGCGATGCTTGGGAGTATGAACAAACGAAACCCGGAACACCATTCGGTAAACAACATTGCCCAAAATTTGTCAGCGAGGATAAGCTGAAGGTTGTTGGCCTGTGTAAGCAGTGTCGAAAGGATTGTGCTGGTAAGCAGACATGATGATCAAAACGAGATGTCGAGGGCCCAGTTCGAGGAAGTATCTGATCAGCAGTTGAATCAGATCTGAGTTTATGGATGGGAAGTTTGCCCCCCCCCCCCCCCCCCCCCCCCCCCCCCCCCCCCCCCCCCCCCCCCCCCCCCCCCCCCCCCCACATATTGGCGTCAGGAACTACTAAGGTTGGATGAAAGAGTATACCCATGAGGTGGAGGAGTTTAGGAGAAGTGACAGGTAGCTTTTAATAAACCTTTGTTTATCCAATCAAGCATTTAGCGGCACCACTGTGGATGAATGCCCTGTCACATCGAACCGGCAACGAAGCACTACATAAAGTATGGAACGCTTACTCGTACCAACGGTCATGCAATGCAGAGTGTGCCTAAACCATCGTTCGATTGCCAATCTGGCAGCTGTCAATTGGACAAAGTCGATTACGTCAATGCATGGTAAACCGGCCGCGTAATCCATGGAGAAGGGAGAAGGGAAAGGGAGAAGGGGGGAGAGAAATGGGAAAATATCCCGTTGCAGTGCATTGCGGAGAAGACTTGGCAGCTATCACGCGAATAACAGGAAAATCGTGCATTAGCGACGGAGTTGCGAGCTTAGCTACATGAAGACCGAGGCACCGCATCCTGGAGTAGCAATTGGTGCTGACCTTGCGTGATGGATCATTGGATCCTTTACGTTGTACCTGTAATTTAAAGTACAAGACCTTAGTTGAAGGGAAATACAACCCAGGTACTAAACCATTAGCCCAGTGAATGCGGGAGGCTCAAGCGTTGGAATAGGATACAAAGGTAGGTATTTGAGGCCTTCCGTGTCTGCTACTATCGATACTCTCTATTCCGTATTATTCCTCAAGCTGAAACTTCTGCAACAAATGGCATTCTCTGTTGGATATGTGCCTGCAGATCCCGGGAAATATACTGTTCTTGGCAAAACATGCCTAATACATATACTCTCTTGGCAAGCTTGGATTGGTAGCACAGCTTCTAGCATGTGAGCACGAGAGCATCAATGTTTATACAGCATGTCGTACGTTGATGTAGGTATTTGTTCCCACCTTTGTCTGTGTGCGTTTGAGCTCGAGACAAGAAAAAGATTCAGCCCCACTGGTGTGAGATTTATCCCCGCGATTTTGGAGCTCGGAGCCATCTCCACTCTCGCAGTGTCTTACTGGGGGCTCTTCGGCGAGGAATGGAATGGGCACGGCGCCAGGCAATGGCTGGGCTGCAATTGGCCCGGAATTTTAGTTTTTGAAGAACCTTGAAGCCATCTCGACCGAGTTATCGATAGAAGGCGGCCCGTGTGATCTCGCTGCGGGAAATGGTTCGCTCGCCTTGCCCGAAGGGCTGCCGTAAATGCTCCGTAGTAAAAAGCATCACGCCGTGGTCGAGAAGTTTAATGAGATCTGACTGTGCTGCAAAGTTGTATTGATAGGTACGGAGTACAGTAAGACTCCCTGCCCGTCCCCATCAGCAGACGTTTGCGCTAATCTGCAGGTGAGAACCGGGAGACGGAAGACGGGAGATCCAGGCACGCCGATTGCTGGATACAAGAGCCGATGCTATGCCCTTTGGACAGGGCAGGACGGTAGCATTGCCTGAAGATTTGCGTTCACGGTGCTCTTCATTCCCGGCGATGCCGGTGACATCAGCGGTGGGTAGCTGCACGGCGCTCCACTGAAGAAAATGCTGGAACCACAATAACGGACGACTCCTTGGCAAGGCAGATTTTGCACCCTGATGGGCTGCTACGTAGCAACCGAGGCGTTTTTTGAGGGGGATGGATGTTTGTTTCGCTTCAAGCTGGGAGATTGAAACGCGGTCGACGGCCTTTAATCAGAAACCCCCCTTGGCCGGCGTATGAAACGGAGACAGCATGGGAGAGTTGCACCTAATCGGGAAAGCTGTTTGGCATCAATTGATGACTTTATTTTAAAATTTCCAAAGTCTTTGGGGGGGGGGGGGGGGGGGGGGGGGG